>PVJA010017316.1:0-41863 GCA_004027025.1 Myocastor coypus | reverse complement strand
AAAAAAAAAAAAAAAAAAAAAAAAAAAAAAAAAAAAAAAAAAAAAAAAAAAAAAAAAAAAAAAAAAAAAAAAAAAAAAAAAAAAAAAAAAAAAAAAAAAAAAAAAAAAAAAAAAAAAAAAAAAAAAAAAAAAAAAAAAAAAAAGAAGTTTTGCTAAACAAAATGATAGGAATTCAGTAACGCTTGAATTCAGTAATATTGCATATTTCTGTCTTCAAATTAGTTGTCCAGATTACCAAATAAAAGTATGCAAAACTGATCCAAAATTAATTTAAAAATTAAAAGGAGGGGCTGGTAAGATAGCTCAGCAGTCTAAAGCACCTGCTTAGGCAAGCTTAGGCAGGCACAGGGGTTGCAGTTTAATCCCTGGCACCACATGCCATGTCAGTCCCAACCCCAGGGTGGGCTCAGCCAGCTACTAAATAAATACGTACATACATACACACATACATACATAAATGGAAAAAATAGAAATTTTAAGCATCAATTGTTCCTTTAGAACAATTAGAAATCAGCAGTATAATTATCCAAGTTATCCTGTGTATATACATCTATATTCTTTCCTTTTTTTTTTTTTTTTTCTTTTTTATGGAACTGGGGATTGAACTCAGGACCTTACACTTGTCAGGCGGGCACTTGTGCCCCTGAGCTATCTCTCCAGCCCTCCTTCTTTCTTTTTTCCTTTCCTTCATCCCAGTTGTTCCTTCCCTTTGAACAGTTTCTTTACTTTCACAGTATCTCTTGTGATTGTCAGATGTTCTTTACTATGTCAAGTTCTTACACTAGGGAGACAATATGATGTTTACACATGCAAGTCTGATGTATTTGACTTTATGAGTATGGTCTCTTATTGCATGCATTCACCTATAAAACCTTCTAGTTTATCTTTCTTTATAGCTTAGTAATACTGTACTGTAAAAAATGCCATATGTAGTGGTTGACACATCGTGTCAACTTGGCTGGATGCCTGGTGGTTGATACATTTTATCAATTTGGCTGCATTGCCTGGCTGTTTCACACTATGAGCCATGAGGGCCCTGCCCCAGAATAACTCAGTTTAGGCTCTATCTCCTGGCTTCCTGAACAGACTCATCATCCTTTAAAATTGGACCCTGCAGCTTTGCATAGCAGATTTTTCTACCTTCTGTTGCTGACACATGACTGACTGTTAGAGACTGTTAGGCACTGGTGAAAACCAGGTCAGACCAGTAGAAACCTTTAGGGATGGAACACTGCAGTGAGTGTAAAAGCCTTGGGACTGAATCCTTCAATGGACAGTGTGCAGAGGTTCTCAGCACACTTCCCCATCTGACTCTGGGATTGGCACATCTTAGGGTATACTGTTCCTTGTATTATATCTGTTCCTCTAGTAAAACCCTGACCAGAACACTGAGTAATACTGTATTGTAAAAAATGCTACATCTTTTTTAACCATTTCTCAGTTGATGGGCATTTGAGTTGTTTCCAAAGTGTAGCTATGTCAAATTGTTTTGCTATAAATATGGGTATAGGCTGGGGAGATAGATCAGTGGCCTAAGCACTAGCCTCACAGGCACAAGGAACCGGGTTCGATCCCAGGTACCACATGCCATGCCAGCATCATGCCATGCTAGCTACTGAAACTGGGTGTAGTGATGGACACCTATAATGCTGGAGTTAGGAAGGCTGAAGTGGGAGGATCACTAGGATTCCAAGCTGCACAGTGAGATTCTATACCACATAAATAAATAAATAAATAAATAAATAGGTTTTAGAAAAATTTAAGAGTAAACATGGGTGTACATATAAGGCTCCCTACTATAAGAAGCTGAGTGAATAAATAAAATCTGAAATGTACAGTAGACTCTATGAAAGAGCAAGAATCTATTCAAAGGGAAGGAACACCTGGGATAAAGAAAAGGAAAAAGAAAGACACATTTACATATGTCTATACATAGGAGAAATTGGATAATTGTACTGCTGACTTCTACTGGTCTATTGAAAGGAATGATTTGTGCTTTAATTTTCTTTTATCTTCTTTTTAATTTTTCTGACCAATTTTGGGAATAATTTTGCATGCTCATAGCTGGTAATCAGAACAACTGAGTTGAAGACAGCAATATGAAGTTTTCAGTTATTTGGAAAAATACCCAGGAGGTCAAAAGCTGGGTTCAGTGGGATCTTCAATCCTAGGTTTTGAGAAATCTCCACACTGATTTCCATAGTTGTTGTACCAGTCCACACTCCAACCTCTTCTAAACCCATCTATCCTTATGTATTTTGGTAAGATATTACTTAAGTGATTTCAATTACTACACTATTGACTCTTCAATTTTAAAGAAACTATTACTTTGAGTACTAATTTTCGCAAAGTACTACTGAAATTATACATTCTTGCTCTGGTAATTAAAAGTTGTTGCTATTCCTAAAGAAAGACAATTTCATGGGCAACCCACTAGGGTCCCCCTTCTGTTCCCCTCTTGGATAGAAGCTTTCTTTCCCAATAAATATTCTGTTCTAAAAAAAAAAAAAGTTGATGCTGTAAAGAAATGTCTATCTGTTGTACTAATTAGATTTCAAAATGAATTTCATGATCTTAGTATACTTACCACTACTGAAAAGGTATCTTCTATGTGCTGACTACCATAGCAATAATCAATACACTATAACTTCTTCAGCTCTTGAATAGTTTACTTTGGAGCCCGGCAGGATGGCTCAGTGGTCTAAAGCACCTGCAGGCGGCTACAGCGACTGCGGTTCGATCCCTGGCACCACATGCTGCACCAGCCTTGCCCTCAGGGCAGCCTGAGCTGACCATAAAAATAAATAAATAAACAAACAAAAGTTCTGAAACAAGAAAAAAATAAAAAGTAAAAAATAAAAAAAAATAGTTTACTGCTTTTTTCTCATTTACTGCAATAGGTATCATATTCACATTTCATTTTATGCCTTAATGGTATCATGTCCTTCCATTAACCAGAGAACCTGTAGCAGAGAAAAGTAAACACAACTAATGTTATGTTTTTTCTGCTGCTATTACCCACTGAGAATATCTTCATAGCTTCATTTAAGCACATCTATTGAAAAAGAATAAACACTTCACCTTTATTCTTTGAAAAACATTTCAATGTTTGGAGGAATTTCCAAGTTAATGATATAAAGAAATTGAAAAAAAAAAAAAAAAAGAAGAAAGAAAGAAATTCAAAGCAGGAGGACTATTTCCATTATGACAATGTCCTTCGGCAGAAACTGGCTTTGTACCTCAAACTAAATTGATATGTCAAGGAATGGTTATTTTGATCAAAAAATACACCCCAAAATATTTCTCATATTTGAAATAAAGTATAATTGATAGGGTTTAGATTTCTAGTAAGATATAATCTAAACAACTGACAACCCATGAGCCAAAGAAATCAGTATTTTTCATAGCAAAGAATAAAATTTGCCAAAAATGCAATTACTTGCAGCACACATTAGCTGCTTCAGTGCTGGGGATACTCCATAACAGGTAAAGCTTGATAGTCTTGTTTAGGAAACTTTCACTGAAAATCTGCTTAATTTTCTTTTAAGATTGTAAAAAAAAAAAATGAAAATTGATCCCATAAGTCAACACTTCTCTAGTGTTTTTTTAGAAAATTCTCAAAACAATTTAGTGTTACTTTTATGTTTGTTTTGTTTTGTTTTTATATTTTAGGGAAGGGTCTATAGGGTGTTTAGGGTCTCACTACTAGATTAGACTCCTAGTGATCCACCTGTTTACAGCCTCCCAAGAGCTGGGATTACAGGCACGCACCACCACACCCAGTCTAAAATTGCCATCTCAGCAAGCCCTGGGGGCTAGGCCATCAGGGTAGGTCCCAGAATCAAACTCTGGCCCCTTTGCCTGCTTGCAGGTGATTTAATCTGCTGAACTATTTGGCCAGCCCCACTTTTATTATGGATTATTGGTCTTTTTACAATTTTTGACAGTAATCGCAAAAAATTAAATTGATCTTTCCAAAGTCTTTAAAGATAAATTGACAATTTTATCCTGGCAGCAAATGCACGCTGATCATCTGCTAAAGTAACAATAAAACATGACTGATCACTAACAAAGACAGAAAATGAATAATGTCCTTTATCATATAGAAACAGTCTTCCTTGAGCCTAAGAGTAGCTTTTGCCCAAAGGGTATTTGGAAAATTTTCTCATGGAAATGTTGGCTCAGTGGGGCTTCTGAGATGGATATGTTCAGGGTGAGTGAAGCAGATTACTTCCGGGAAAGAGAACTGATAAATGTGAAATTAACGAACTATTAAATTTGTGATGTCTTAATTAAAAAACCTTCAACTGATGAAAAGTCCTATACATATAGAGGCAAAGGAAGGAATTGTTTAAAACACACTAAATGTGTGACCACCTAGCATTATTTGAAATAAAATCCAGTAAGACACAATCTTTTCTACATTTATAGTTTAACTGTAATATACATATTGTAAAGTAATTATTCTTTTATTAATCTTATGTATCTAGTCATTTATTTGGTACAAGGCCTCACTGTGGAGCTCTGACTCATAGTGATCCTCCGGTCTCAGCCTCCACAGTGCTGAGATTACAGGCGTGGGGCAGCACACTTGGTTCTGGTTGTCAGCTCGGTGCAGCACTGACACAGCACGCGGTAATGAGGCTTGAACCTGGGTCTTTGAGCTTACCAGCAGGTGGCACTTAAAGCACCTCCCCAGCTGGAGAAGTTATTATTCATCTTAATATGAGCACAGCAAATCAGGTAAGGATCAGCAGGCCTAATTCTATTATTTGTCATAATAACTGTCTGCTGAATGATCAGGAAAGTTGTTCACCTCTTCGGGTGTCTATAGAGAGGAGATGACCAGACCTGCTCTATCTTCTTCACAAGTTTAAGGGCAATGAAAGAAAATGACATATGAAAGAAGCATGTTTCAGAACACATGCTATGATCGCACTATTGAATGTGAGCATACCCTATCTATGTGTCATTTGAGGAGCAGTGCTTCCCTCTTTTGTTTTTATTTGTTCTGTTTTGTTTTGGGTTTTGGTACTGGGGAATCAACTCAGGACCCTGTGCTTGTCATTGCCATGTGGGGGCTTATGCCACTGAGCTACCTGTCTGGCCCCTTCCTTGTCATTAGTGCCTGTTTTCATTACACAATGGCATCACTCCCTGTGGGAGGAGCGGGTGCATGTACATAACACATCTCAATCCTTTTTACATCCATGTCCCTTCCCCTTCTCCCACCCTCCCTACATCCCTTGGTTTCCTTCCCTTTCACAGAAGACCTAGCTCTCTATTTCCTAGCACATAACTTTGATTTTGTCCTTTAATTATATTTTGGACTCCTCATATGAAAAGAAACCATGCCATTTGGGTGTGTGATTCATTGCACTTAACAGGATGGCCCCAAGTGCATCCATTTTCCTACAAATGACTCAAGCTTCTCCTTCTTTACAGCAGAGTGGTACTCCTGCACAAACACACAGGCTTGCTTTCTTCCACTGTTTTTTTCTTTGAGAACAGAGATGATGTAACTGGTAAGGGATGGGTCATATGAAGGGAACTGCCTTTTTCATGACCATAGCAAGGCAAGTCTCCTATACCTGATCTTCCACCAAAATGGAATTTATCTCCCTCCGATCAAAAGTCTGACGGCCCACTGTTCTGGGGCTTAATGGCTTCCAGATGAGCTCGATGATTTTCTAGATCACACAATGACAATTCTCACCCATATACAGTAAGAACTGTGTGTGGCTTCCTTTTTCCTTCTCTGCAGACTTAAAAAGAAAACAGGGGCTTCATTTCATCTATTCATGAATTATAAATTAAAGTATGCTCTGAGACATGAGAGACAAAAAAGGAACTCTTCCTTGATGTGTATCACATTTTAAATATATTTGAAAATTTACTTTGTAAGTGTTATGGTTTGTGTCTAGTTGCCCCCCCCATGCCTCATGCAATCATGGGATGGACTTCTAGAATTTGTGATTAACTCATGAGCCACTGGGATTATGGGTAATCCAAGGCTGGGATTATGAGTCTCAGAACTCCTGGGATTATGGGTGTGAGTGTCAGCCTGAGGCGGATAGCCTGAATATAACATAAAAGAGACACAGAGACAGACTTGCTCTCTGTAGCCATTGTTGCTTCTGCTCCTCCCTCGGCTCCTCTTGCTCTTTGCTGCTGCCATGAAAGACTGCTCTCTGCCATGAAAGGTCTCCTTCTGCCGTGTGCCAGTCTGCCTGGGAGCTAGCTGAGTACTGACTGAAACTTTCAGTAACTGGGAACTAAATAAACCTTTCCTGATCCCTGGGCCTGTGTGCTGAGACAGCAATGGAGACCGGGCATGGTGGTGCGCACCTGTAATCCCAGCTCCTGGGAGGCTGTAAACAGGCAGATCACTAGCAGTCTAATCTACGTAGTGAGACCTTGTAGACCCTGATGACTCTGTAGGCCCATCCCTAAAATATAAATAAATAAATAAATAAATAAATAAATAAATAAATAAATAAATAAGCAAACCTTTCCTTCCTTCATTTTAGGTGTTGGGTATTTCATCCCAGCAATGAGAAAAAAAGTAACTAAAACAGTAAAGCTGGGTTTGGTGGCACATGCCTGTAATCCCAGCACTGGAGAGGCTGAAAACAGGAGGATCATTGTGAGTCCAAGTTGTGTAGCAAGGCCCTATACTACATACATAAATGGAAAAAAAATTACTTTATAATATAATAGTCATAAAATTATTTGACTGATGTAAAGTATTATCTGGGTTGCATTGCTACTATTCTACCTTATACAGCTCAGTATGGAATAAGAAGTCCTTCTATGAAGAAAGAAATATTAAAATACTATGTCAGATGCTCAAGAAAGAACAATCTAATAAAAATAAATGTGCACTATATCAGTATAAACTATCATTATAAACTACAGTATGAAACAAACTTTTTTTTCATTAAATAATTGCTTCATTAAATAAATGCATGATGGTGGGTATTACCAAAGGGAGTTTTATGAAGACAAATGATATTCTACTTTGCTTTACTTGTAATCAAGTTTCTGTTAATTTAGGAAAAAAATCATATAATTTGGATTATGTACTCTAGATTTTATGACTAGATAGTGCACCATCAGCGATGCTGATTTTCTTCACCTAAACAACGACCTTTCCTAACATCTCTCAATGACACCATCCGAGGCAAGCTCTTCATCCACTGTACAGCTGTGACACGAGACAATGTGCAGCATAATACCTTCTGCCACATCTGCTTGGTCTCTCCCATATTTAACTAAGCTTTCATCTCTAGAATACAAAGATAATTATTTCCAGAGGCAACTGACAAGGGCTCCAACATTGGAAGACACAGGGTGTGAGAGATTTTCTTGACTTTCAGACAAAGACAGAGAGAAAAAGTGAAAATATCAAGAAAAAAAACAGACTTGTGAGGTGCTGCAGGAATTATGTGTCTTACAGTTTCACTTCTGTCTTAGATAATGAGAAGTCGACCATATGTCAGAAAAATCCCTCCAGGACACGAGGAAACATACTGTGAATTCCTCCGCCCAGTAACTTGGACAGTTCAACGAATACTCCAAGGGGAGATGAAAGCCGTTCCAACATACTAGAACACCCTCTCAAGGACCAGGTTTTATCTTTGGCCGCAGGTTGCACATAAGCATGACTGGAACAAGAAAAAAATGAATTGTAAACAAAATAATGAACACTAACAAAAACAAATATTACCACCAGCAATGTTAAAATTTCATTGTCATTGTGCCAAGCAAAATATACCATGTAATTACTGAGTTTTCTTTTATTAATTAAATACCTAAAATGAGTATTATTTGATTCTAATTTTACTGGTTCTTTGATTTTTTTGTTACTGCACTGAATTTTTAATAAAAATAAGGTGATATAAACATACATTTTCTTTCTTTTTGTATGTATTTTGGAGACAGGCTTTCTATATGAAAGTCAGGCTCACTTTGAAGTCAACATATAGCCTTGGTGCCTGTGAACTTGCGGCGATCCTCCTGCCTCACAGCCTTCCATATGCTGTGGTGACAGGTTTGTGGTACCACAATGGACAACAAACACACATTTCCAAAGTAAGAACTCCATCATACAGTTTTGCATTCTCTTGCCTGCCTATGTAAAATATAAGAAAACTGTCCTTTTAAGCACTAAGGTGTTTCCTTTAGATAAAATTTCCCCTATTTAAAAATTCTCATTTCTGTTCTTTTCTTTTTTTGGCCCTTCTAATTTTGCTAATGTAACACTCAGAAATTGCCTTGTTTTTCTTTTTCCTTTTCATTCATTATAGATGACTTGGCTATGACAGGATAACAAAAGAAATTACTAGTGGATCTTTCATCTATTTGTGACAAATAATAAGAGTTATTTCTACTCAAATGAAACAGAAAAATAAGTGATGGATAGCAGGGACATACATAGTTGCTATCTTGTTAAAAATACAAAATTTAGAGATTTTAATTTTTACAGTAATAATTTTAACTAATATTTATGTCTGTACTTCCTTGTTAACCATTACTTCGTAAAGAGGATGGTAACAGCTCACTAAAATTTGAAAACTTCTCAGTTTTATACTTGGACATAGCAAACACTAACTCCAGATTTTGACTTTTAGTTAATGTATTTATATTATTTTTGCTATTTTTCAGAATTATTGGTTTACTGAAACACTTTTTTTTATAGTTGTTCTCTAAACAACACATTTTCAAAATTTTTTCTTAAATATTCTGGGAAAAAAAAAAGATAATGTTAAATTTACAGAGGTTTACATTTCCAGGAATTTAATCCAGTCTGAGATAGCAAGAATTCTAAAGTGGACTGTGGTCCCAGTAGCGCTGCTCTCAGCCTCTCCTCAGCCCTTTCCCTTAGCGTGTGGTGGTTGGCTCCCTACAGTCCCAACCTGAAGTCAGGGCAGTCCACCGCAGCTTCTGTGGTAGGGTCTGCACCATATCTCTTCTCTCAGTCAAAAACACTACTCATTCCTACACTGCCTTCTCCAAACTTAAGGAACCCCCCCAACACACACACACACACAACACACAACACAAACAAACACAAAATATGAAAATGGTCTCAGAGAAAATGGTCTCAATTTTCTGGTTCCTTTGTAGTCCATTATACTGAACCAGTAACTTCTGCCTTAGCTCACCTATGCCTTCAATCAAATATATTGTACACCTTCTCTAAAGTTTCTAGAACCAAGCAGAGAAGTGCTCTAAACTCTGCCATTCTCTCTGTCTTTCTATTGGATTCCAACTTAACATTATTTTTGTTCATTTTAAGAATTAACCTCATTACTGTAGCCATTAATGTATTTTTGATTTAAGCTTATCTGAAACAAGCAGAATTCTAGTGGGCTAAACATTTTTTAAAAAGTCGTAATACTTTTGCCACTTTCCCTTCTTCCCATTCAAGTTTAATTAAGATATTCCTTAAGAGATTTTGTCTCAATTATTTCACATTTTTTAGTTAAGTTATGATATACTCAGCAGTAGCTCTGGTTTATGTTTAGGAATCGTGACAACTCAGTACAGTGTATGTCAAATACTAACTTACACAGAAGCTCAAAAGATACTTTTGTCTAAATATTATTCAGCATGAGCCATTTTAACATAGCTTTTGAAAACAATAACTGACAAGTTCTTTTCTTCATGTGTAGCATGTTTTAGCACACTGCTCTAGGTTTAGCTGGTTGTGTGTGTGTTTCATTGTTTGTTATTGTGTTCATTCACATGCCAGAGAATTAAATGGTATTTGAAAAGGCTGGAGATGTAAGAGAGACCGCAGATTTCTTGGAGTCTAATGGAGATGCTTACGGAAAGCCAATCTGTGAGTGGCTTAGATATTCGGAGAAGTTTGATGCACCCCAGGCACAGCTCATTTAGAAGAGAAGATATGATTTGATTAGTCTAGGAATGCTTAATCTTACTTCTCTTAATTGTGAGCTTCCTTAGCATGTGGTGCACGTGGGTGTGCACACTAGTGTGTGTGTGTGTGTGTGTGTGTTTCTATGCATCACTCTTAAGGCCCTGCACTGGCCTTGCGCTCTGGCAGACAGTGTCCCTTTCTCCATTGATAATGGGATTGCTGCGGGAGCTACTCGTTTTCTCAGGTTGATGGTGAGCCACGCATCAGACCACTGTCCTCACTGATTGCTGTTTTGGTCACTTCCTGTTACTTAGACAAAATACCCAACACCCACAGCTTCAAGGAGGAGAGGTTCCATTTGGCTCACAGTTATGAAGAGATAAAAAGCTGCCAACCTGCAAGCCAGGAATGGCATGGCAGCAGGGCATGCTCATGGACAGCTCCTCAGTGCAAGGGGCAGCCAGCAAGCAGAGAGCACAGACAGAAGCCACACACACACACACACACACACACACACACACACACACACAGCCCTCCAGTTTATGTTTATAGTGACCCAGGACCTACCTCTGAACATGAAACTTTTGGGAAGCAATTCAGATCTAAACCCTAACGTTCAATCCCTGACTCCAAATGCCCATTCCATCTCTCACACAAAAATGCATTTAATCCATTTCTATGAGTCACTAAAGTCTTAAGAGCTTAAGACTTCAACAACTGTGGAAAAACTTAAGGGTTAAAACTCCTTTAAGATGCAAGACAGACTTGCACCTGTGAGCCTCTGTAAAAATTAAAACAAAACAAAACAAAACAAGACAAATACCTCCAGTATGTAATGACATGATGAACATTTCTACTCCACGAAGAGTAATAGAGGGATAGAGAGGAGGGGGTGTGAGACAAGACTGAGACCCCTGAGGAAAAACACTAACTATCGTAGCACCATATCCAGCACCGAAGGATGAGAAGTGAGTTTCAAAGGACTTCAGCAACTCTACTTCTATGGCCTTGCTACTTCCAACCCACATTCTTTTTCTCTTGGGCTGCAATTTTCACTACCTACAACTTTCCTCAGCAGACCAACCTCCCTTCAGACACCTCCGATTTCTTGGCATCCCCATTACACCTTTGGATTTCATTTGACAGCCTAGACATCTCAGCTGTGTACTGTCTAGCTTCCCAGAGTTCCTTTTGAACTCTAGATGAAAACTTTCATGACTTCACAAATCTTTATTTTGTTTTGTTTTCTCATTAGTCTTATTGAAAATCAATAATTATATAGTATATTAAAAATTATACACAAATATTGAAATGTTAAAGATATAAGATATAGAGTGAATTTTAGAGAAATATTTCTGAAATGATTACATAGCATGAGATTAATAATAGATTGCACATTATAAATAAGTTATGTATAAACTTAAATGAATATAGCAATAAAAATTGTGTAAAATAAAAATGAAGAAGAAAGCATTTACAGATCAGTCATATGATAGTTCCCTCTGTGCCAAAATTAAGAAACTTATATTCATATAATTAGAATTCTCCAAATAGAAAGGGATAGGCAATAAATATTTAAAGATTTGAAATTTCTGAATTTAGTTGAAATTGTAGCACACTTCCAGAAAAAGGAAAAAAATTTAATAAAATCATACCAAGATACACAAAAATGAAATTATACAAAACTAATTGTAAAGAAAAGCAATCATTAAAGCATATACATATAAAAAAAGCTATTGAAGAACAAAATTAAATATCATCTTATTCCACATTTAAATAAAAGAGTAAGTGTGTAAGAAACTAGACTAATTAATTCAGAGGACTGAAAGAAAAAAAAAGACACATTTGTGTGTAAAAGGTAAGAAAGAAGTAACATAAAATCAATGGAAAATGGAAATACATTTAAAGTTTCTAATAGGAAAAACATCATGTCTTGTAAGTAGATTGTAAGTCAAAGAAACAATATAAATCTTAAAACAAAACTTTAGATTAAACCACATTCAGAAAAGTAATTAAATATTAATTCAAGATTAAATACTTCAAAATAATTCAACTAAGAAAAAGTTTTCAGGCTAGTAAAGAATTACTAAGAATAAAATATAGCAAATAATGGAATAGCAAATATATGACTAGCATTTCTAACAGCTTGGAGACAGGTTATGACACAAAGTTACAGTATGTCATGGACATAAACAATGTTCATGATGTTTACTGGCAGCCAGGTGTCACTTGTGGGACTGAGCTATTGCTATTTCCTTGATATCCACTCCATAGACTCAGACAGAACCATGACTCATAGGGTGCAGGAGAAGTCCATTTGCAGAATATGCTGATGGAAATATTTTGCTGCTGTATACAACAGAATAATTGAAAGACAGCTGTTGTATACTTCTTTTTCTCCTGTATTTAATTGTTTGCCCTGTTTGGTGGGTTCTTTCCATTCTTCTTCATGGAGTTGTGGTCATTTTGGTCCCTCTCTAGAATATTTTTTAGTAGTCTGTGTAGGATTGAGTTTGTCATCATGAAATTCTTCAGTCGTTCTTTGTCATGGATGTATTTCACTTCTCTATTAATAAACTTGAAAGAAAGTTTTTCAGGGTATATCAGTCTGGGTTGGAATTTTTTTTTTTTTACAAGACTTTCATGACTTCATAAATATCGAACCCTGCATGATCAAAACATGAGCTTCATGAGGATGATTCCAGTGTCTTCTGCCAGCTCGTATAGCAGACAGGCCCCATTATACCAGCTTCAGAAGCTTGGGTATGGTTGAGCACTGTGAATATAATTGAAAGGAACAAATACAATACGCAACCCTTCAGTAGCAGGAGTCCTAGAGACTTCCTTCTCAGATGCAAGATTTATAGTTTTACACCCTCAGGCCTGAGAAGCATGTAAACTTACTGATTCTGAGATGCTTTCCAACCCTTTCACTTTTTTTTCCACATACAAAGTACTCGATCCTTTTCTCTTTTTTTTTATCTTGACATGAATTTGAAGTGAAAAGGTATTCACTACATTCCATTAAGTGAGGCAGCAAGTTACAAAACAGTATGTATGTCCTGGAAACATTTTTTTCCTGCATAAACATTTATTTTACAGGTATTGTGTTCATTCATATTTTCAAAGTTTTAGGAAATACATACATTTACAATAAGCAAAAATAAGAATCCAATAATAAATGCAGAGATAGGCTTTTTTTTTTTTTTACTGGTTAAAATCATTTTCTTTTATTTTGAAGAGTAAAAACAAAAGCAAAAAAACACAGGAACAGGGTAACATGTATTACATATGTCACAGATTTTCAAAACAAGAGTAGCTGGTTAACAACGATTGATATATTATCCTTTTATCGTCAAATCTGTGGCTCAGCGATATACCTAACAAATACCAAACTTTTGCAAAAAATTATTTTATTTATCCCTTTTCAATGCTACTTTTTTCAGGAACCTCTCTTTCAATGGCCCCAAGTTTGTAGGTGCTCCCTTTCTCACATACTTGCAAACTTTTCATATCTGCATTTTGCTTCTGATTTTCTCTGATTAAAATCAACCAGCAGAACACACCCCACACCTGAACTTTAGGTTGTCTTAAAATTTCTTCTGCTAGATTAACTAATCCACCACCTTTAATCACAATCTCGTGCAAATCTTAGAAGATGGGAAAAATAAGCCAGTATGTAACACACATGACCCTCTTGTCCACTTGCCAATGAAGTCCTTGTTCCCAGCTAAAACTTACTGGGCCTGGCCTTTCTTGTCCACATTCTCATCAGCGTTCTAGTTATCTGAGCCCCAACTAGAACCATACATCAATTTCTTCTTACTCTGATTGCATCATCTAAGATTTCTCTAAGCAACATCCTTAAACTTTTCCAAGCGCCTCTCTCCAACCAGTTCCAAAGGCTTTTGAACTACACATTTAGGCATCATCACTGCCACAACTCTACTTGTCTGGGTAGCAAAATCTTTATCAGTGACTTGCCCTTGGCTTGGACAAAATACATGATACCCACAACACAGAGGGACAGGATTATTTTGGATGATGGTTTTCAGAATATTCAGCTCATTTTTGGCTGCATTTGACATAGAAATAGCATGGTAGAAGATAGTCATTTAATCTATGAAAGCCAAGAAGCAGAGACTGAAGACAAAGGCCAAAAATAAGAATACCCTTTCCAGTACATGCCCCGTCGTGGCACTCCTACTCCTGCAAGTCCCACCTACAAATATTAGACTTTTGAGGGAAATTTTAAATATAAAATGTAACAAATACTTCTATATCTGGCCCTGTGATTTCCCTGATACAGAGAAACAAGATATTAAGGCATCCAATATGAGCTCATGTATGTCCAACCAATAAAATATTAAGTCTCCTGATGGATAGGTAGAAGGTTGATAAAGTCTACTGTCTTGTGCCACCCAGAAAAGACAATTTGGAGATTCAGTAGCTTCATAAATGGGTAGTGGGAATATTATGAATATGAATAAATAGCTCAATATTAAGTTATATCCAGCACACCAATGTAATCCTTTGCATTTCTGCTTATATTTTTCCTCATGCTTGTATTTATGCTTGGTGTACCCTAACCAAAGAGGAGGCATATCTACTGATGCCTTGAGCTCTGTTTCCAGTAAATGTGACCAAGATAGACTATATTAGCAATACACTGAGTGTTTACAACTACAATGTTGCTATTTTTGTAGGCCCTTAAAAATCCAGGTGCAATAGTGGTTCAAGATTTATGTTTACTAGAACATATTTTAATAGAGAATTATCCTGTTAATGTCCAAATAGTAATAAGAGCATAGATTTAGTGATAAATGACTGCCTTTCAGATGTTGTCATAAATATTTTCTAACAGTCATTATTCTTAGTACTTCCAGTTGTCCAGTTGGTTGAATCTACCATTAATCCAGTTTTTACATTTGCAGAAAATGAGGTTGCAATGGTTAATGTCCACAGAGGGTCGTGTGTTAGTGTCAGAACTGGGACTTACGTTCTTGCCTATAAACTATACTGTCAAAGTGCTGTTTTATTTTCAAATTTTATTTTCTTTAGTTCATTTGGCATACTACAGTATTGAGATCTAAAAGGATTATGAAAAGTAGGTATAGGCTGTTAATAATCTATCTATTCTTGCCTTTAACAAATTTGCTTTGTAGGAAACTTCTGGGATATTTGTATTCACATTTAATATTATTACTCATTTTATCTGATATTATCATCTTCACCCACCTCAACAAAGGAAGAAGAGTTGCTATTTGTTTCTGTGAGTGCAAAATTAAAAGAAATATATGTGAGAAGGGGCGGTGGAATAGCTCAGCAGATTTAGTGCTTGCTTAGAGGAAACGCAGGGGCCAGGGTTCAGTTCCTGGCCCCACCTGCTTCACCGGCCCCACTCTAGAGTGCGCTGAGCCAGTGATGGAGTCTGTGGTCGAATCTGTAATACCAGCACTTGGGAGGTACAAACAGGAGGATCACTATGTGTCAGTAGTGAGAACCTACAAAAAAAAAAAGAAAAGAAAAGAAAAGAAAAGAAAAGAAATATACATGAGAAATATGGAAATTTGTCTTCAATAAGCAAGAAATGCCTATAACATGCTATAATTTACCAATTTTTGGAGGATGTAAATAATCTGCTGATATTACACAAGTAAATATGTATAAAAATTATAATTACTATTATTAAAACTAGTAAGGCTATTAATTTGGGATAACTATCAGAATAAATAAACTAATATTTTTCTATGGAAAAAAGATGTAAACAGATGTAGATATTTCATAGAATTTCCTTGTTCAATATTCTTTGTTCATTCCCCCAAATAATCCATTATTTCATTATTCATTAGGATATCTGTCTTGGTTTTATGTCAAGTCAGCTCACTAGAATAAGTCTTTTTTAAATATTAGAAAATTTAAAAACTAATTTGTTTGGAGGAATGCAGGTAGTGGAATCATACTGATTTTATTACTTTTACATAGAAATTTCACTAAAAGTAATATGTTCAACAACATAGCTCTAATCAGAAATTAGTAATATGTAAGCCTCAAGTAAGAAATACTATTGGAATTCATTGCATCCAAAATTGGATTTTAATTATGTGGTTATTCCTTCTAGTAGGACATTTGGTAAGATATTTCCATAAGTTAACAATAACATTCAGCAAGCATCTCTCATGGCTATGGTCCTACGTTAGGTGCTAGACCTCTAGGGGAAAAAAGACACATAATGTGGCTTAAATGTGTCTCATATGCACTTAAAATAATTTTATAGGCTGAAGAAAATTTGTCTTTGAGGGAATCTCAGAAGTTCAATAAAAGAGGAGGAGAATAAGACATGATTTTAAAATCTAAATGAATTAAGAACCTAATACAAAAGAACTTGTGCAGTGAATGTTCCCGTGCTTTTGCTCTCCACAGGCTAGAGAGCATGGAGGTAATGCCCCTTCTCTTCTGAAGTAGCATAGGATAATCATGAACAGGCAATCTCGTTCTAGACCTCTGCTGTCCAACGTGGTAGCTGCAAATCATGCTAGTGGGCACTTGAAATATGGCTAGCACACATTGAGATAAGCTGCAGATATCAAATACACATTGAATGTGTACAATTTAATTTCTTAAAAACATAAATATATTTCTTCTTATTGATCAACTGTTGAGACAATATTAACATATAGGATTAAATCAAGTATTATTAAATTTTTAGTTTCATCCTTTTTACTTGTTGTAAAGGAGGTCTATACTTCTTTCACCAGTGCAAGGGTCCCACAGCCTTTGCATCGAACTATGTGCCCAGCTACTTATTTTTATTTTTTTATTAAGATAGCATCTCACTAAATCATTAAGTTGCCCAAACTGGAATCAAACTTATGATCCTCTTTGATCAACCTCCTAGAGCCTGGCATTATAAGCGTGTATCACCACACCTGACTTAAAGTAAGCTTTAAACCACTACAATTCTCAAAGTTACAGATATGTATCTTACTCTTGCTGAGCAGTACTACTTTAAAGAATGGATCTCATTACCTTAAAATATGCAGTTCTACCTTTGATACTACTTTCAAGAAATCAGTGTACAGAGTTTATTAGTAGCAGAGTATAATTATTCTATTTAAGAAAAACACTTTCCTACTTTTATTGTTGTAAATGTTATATCCTTCCTTTAAACAAGTTTTTCTAACGCAATCCACAGGTTAAGGATACAGTGAAGACTTACAATGATGGTGGCAGCCTCAGTGCTCTGCATTCTATTCACAGAATCGCTTTGCCTTTTAGGAGTTAACCATGAGTAACACTGGTGGAACTTCAAACTGACTTTGAGATTATGAAGTAAAAATTCTAAAATGGAAAGAGATTGTGTGTCAGAGATGGGCTGGGTGCATAACTGATCACATTCGTTTGTCAGAGCTCTGACATATGAGCAACACTGTCCCTAGGAAATGAAATGAGACAAGCTGTCTCTATGAAAGTGAAGACCTACATACGAACATGTGACAACACAGTACAGGGAGAAAACAGAAAACTTCTGTGCATATATAGGGACAAACCATATGTAATTCTCTTCTGCCAAAAAGGACATTTACCATACCACTCCTTGTGAGTATTCAGTAACCAGCTATTCGGAAGATAAAATTTTGTTCTGTGACATCTTCTTTTGTCTTCATTGTTGGTCTTGTCATGCAGGTCAGTTTGTGCCTGAGATAAGTAAGTGATGCTCTAGAAGCCTTACAGTTTGTGGGAGTGAAGTCCTTTTATACTTTCATCATACAGACACTGTCACAGCTTACATCTTTTTTTTTTTTTTTTTTTTTTTTTTTTTTTTTTTTTTTTTTTTTTTTTTTTTTTTTTTTTTTTTTTTTTTTTTTTTTTTTTTTTTTTTTTTTTTTTTTTTTTTTTTTTTTTTTTTTTTTTTTTTTTTTTTGAGACAGGGTCTCAGTTCAGGCTGGCCTTGAGCTCACTATTGTAGCCCAGGCTGGTCTCAAACTTGCACCGATCCTCCTGCCTCAGCCTTCCAAGTACTGGGATTACAGGTGTGCGCCACCATGCCTGGCTACAACTTACATCTTAATGTCCTTTCAATGTCTATGTGCTCAGGGGGAGGACTTTAAGGAAGGACAGGGTCATGGGTGTGTGGTACTGGATTAGTCCGCTGATTGGTTTAATATAGCTACGGATGTGGCTTAATGGATTGACTATAAGTGGAATACTCAGCCTGGTGCGCAGCACCAACCAAGAGGCTTGTTGTCTGGAGGAAGGCATGCAGAAGTAGGCCGCTGCCTCCTGCCCACCCTGCTGTGGGCTGTTCCTTGTGTGCCAGACTCCTCTGCCATTCTGTTCTGCTTCAGAGCAAGGCAACTGTGGACTGAAGTTTCTAAGAACTCTGGGCTAGCAGAAACCTTTGCTTCTTAACTTTGTGGTGTCAGGTAGTTTGTCACTGCTACAAGCAAGAAACTAAGAAAGACATGAAGGCAGAAATTGGGTCCAAAAGGGCCAGGCAGGATGGCTCAGTGGTCTAAAGCACCTGCTTAGAAAAGCTTGGGCAGGTGCAGGGACCGCGGTTCGATCCCTGGCACCACATGCTATGCCAGCCCTGCCCTGAGGGCAAGCTGAGCTGGCCATAAAAATAAATAAATAAACAAACAAACAAAAGTTCTGAAACAAGAAAAAAATAAATAAATAAAATTTAAAAGAAAAAAAAGAAGTTGGGTCCAAAGGAGGCATGGCCATCTGAACCTGACAAAATGTGAAATTGAAGGGTGATAACTAAAAACTATTTTCATGTGTACATAAATTAATTCCTTGAGGTATTCTCATTTTTTCAAACAATCAGGGTGAACAGCTATGCTGCTATTTTGCATGCTAAAGTAATGTAAAGACCAGCCCACGTTACCCCTGCAACTGCATTTCACATATTCTCACGTGGACCTTTGGCACTACAAAAAATAAATTTTCTTATATTTTCCTGAGTACGTCATTTTCTTTCATACTTACACTTCTTCCCACATGCTTTTCTTTTTGTCTGGAATATTCTTTTTCATTTCCTTGTGTGGATTAAATCTATTTATTCTTTGAAACTAAGCTCAAATTTCATATGCTCAGCGAACCTTCACCTTATAGAAAATGGTTTCCAAAATCCATTTGAAAACATTTGTAGACCCAAGGTAGGATAATATAATTTAATCTAGAATGATTTTGAGGATCATATTACCCATTATTCAAATATGATGACCTTTTATGTAAAAGCCTTCACCACAGATACACACACACACACACACACACACACACACACACACACACACGTATGTCAGAGTATAAGCTTTCTTATTGTTACCAGAAACTGAGACCAGAAATTCTATATGCATACATGAACATCAAGGTATGCACATACAACATATTTACATTAAACAAAATAATAGTGCTGTATCTCTACATTTTTTAATATTTTGACAACAAATAGTAATTAGAACTATGCTTATTATTTTTTGTTCTCAGAATGTTTCCTCACTAAGAGCTAAAGATATTATCTTGTCATATAAAAAATAAACTAATATGTAAAAAGATAGCAAATTACATTTTCACTATTAAGCATGACAACAAAAACATGTTTCTCTTCAGATTTAATTTCCATGAGAAACTATTCTAAATTAAAACCTTCCAGTGCAGCGTGCTTCCATTTTTTACATTTTACAACCTAGAGATCAAACACTTTGACACAGCAAAAATTCTAGTGAGTTGGGAAGAAATGCTGATTGGTTTGTTGGCTGGTGGCCGGGGGAATGTTATGACCAAGTAATTATGTGTTCTGGACAGATGCATTAACCAGGCTTGGGGCTGGAGCCACTGGATATTATTTTAGTCATAAGGCTAGAGGAACTGAACCATTTTCAAAGCATTGGCTGGCTGACATGGCCTTACGATGCCTGTTCCAATGACTCCTTGGCAGTAACTTCCAACACTGCACTTATGACATGGTAAACAAAAACTACATTAAAGGTTTGCTTTTTAATCATGAAGCGGTGCAACATTTCCACTGAGCTCTCATGCTATTTATCAAGCCGCATTGAAGGCTATGGCAGATTTTCATAGCACTGTCTTCTGACTGAAGAGCTGTAGCAGTGTAGTGGCTGGAAAGATTTAGAATATACTTTTTACAGTGATTAAAAAAGAGCACATGATCAGAATTCAAAATGATAATACTTTTGTGATTATGTTCACTGTTTTATAGATTGAATATTGAAACTACCTTGTGTCTTTTAGTGGTGATTTACCTTAATTTATACCACAATATCCTTTACAAATCACCTATGTCTAATGATTAGAAAAATATACAAAATAATAAAACAACACAATACACATCATGGCATGCATATTTTGATCTATAGGAAAGTACAGTAAGTCCCCGTGTAACTGTTCAATTTATTAGCATCAGGTAAACTTTCCTTATGCATAATTTATACTTGAGTTTTTATTTTGCTATCAGGCACTCATTGAAAATTTAATAACTTAATTTGAGCCTTTAGTGGGTTTAGTTATTACAAGTATTTTATTATAGTCATTAAAGGGTTTAAGTAGTATAATTTTAATAGGATTTATTTCATATAATTTTAAAATAGAAGCACTTCTATTTATTTGGAATTATGAGACCATAGTGATATTTCTCTTTAAAGTATCACTATTAATGTAAAATGTAAATAATGAAGTCAGGTATTGACTGAAGGTATCCAGAAGTATTCAATAATTTTTTTTGCTTTACCAAGTGATTGACTTTGACCAATGTCAGGGTATATAATAGATTGATGAATAACTAGATGTAGATAAAAACAGATATGGACAAAGAAGAGAGTACTTTTTTCTTTATGTTTATTTTAAAAGTACAATGATTTCAAATTTTAAACTTTTAAACAGAAGAAACATTGGAAAATAGTCCTCAGAATCAGATTTATTTAAAAGCATTCCTTAAAAGTTCAGCATTTTGGTTCAGTTTCATAATATTAGATTTTATTTTCTTTTTGTTACCTGTAAAACTTTCTATCAGGTTAAACTGAGGTATCCTTTTACTGATGAAATTTCTAACTTAAATGAATTCTCAGAAAGCAGTCTATCACTGCATATGCTTTAATTAAATTATGGTTGTTAAATACCTGCAGTCCAAATTTCTACAAAAATTTTACAAAAAATTACAAGTCAGTAATGGAGCACATTAATGTGATCACTAAAATCTTGGCCAGATTGGTTGTCATTATCAAAAGATACTATCAATGGAAGTGTTTCTCTCTTATAAATAGAGTTGTCAAAAATCTAGAGGTCTTAGTTAACTAAATATACTTAATGAACTCATCAGGAAAAATCTTAGAACAAATTTCCTAAACCATAAAGCAGCTCTAAGAGCCAACTATAAACTACTAGCTACATAACACCTATGAGAAGTTTCTGAACTTGAAGATATTTTTAATAAGCAAGAGTTTGAAACAAAACCAAAATAAAAATGAAAAACTTCTTCCCAAGAAAATTCAGGATGAAGAGATGGGCAACAGAAACTGAGAAGGTGGAGGAGGTAAAGCAGGTTGGGCTGCTGGGGTCACAAGTGTCCTGTGGCTTTAAGAAATAACTACTTATTGGAGTTGGGGAGATAGCTCAGTAGAATAACAGCTTGCCTGGCAAGCGCAAGAGCTTGAGTTCAATTCTCAGTTCTAAACAAAAAAAACGAAATAACTACTTATGATTTAAGCATAGAGGAAATAGTAAAAGTTTACAGTGTTACAAATAATAATAAGACAAAAGATTTATATTCATAAGGAATTACACTATATTATAATTTATACCATAATGAAATATTACAGTACATATCAGAATATAACCTAATAAATATAATTAACAGTAAAATGGAGAAAATTATGTGCTCCATCTCAACCTTGCAAACTGCAGAACTCTCTCATTTTTAATACCTATATCTTTCTTTTCAGTCCAGTAGAATTCCTTTGAGCTATTTTCATCACTTCATAAAAACTCATTTTGCTGTGAATTACTACTGGTACTAGTGGATTAAGTAATTGCTACTTAATATTGGATAAATGAGTAAAACATACATTAGAGCAATTTAGTACTGTAATAACTTAGTTCATATCTGAAAACAAGGAATCAAAAAAATGCACAGTGTTAAGTTTTAAAATTAAGATAATGAATGTAGCATCTGCCACAGAAGAGATGGCTAACACCAATCATGAATGACCACATTTACTCTTCATAAATGGATGTTTTTGCTGAGAGTCTGCCCAGTATTGGTTTTAGTGCTGCTCTATCCACATGCACTGTCTTGGCTCTGAATCTATGCTGGATACTTGCATCAATTCTAAAAATTCTCTGTTTAGATGTAAGATATTGTACTACTTGGCTTAAAAATTTTTATAAGATGCTCCTTAGTTTTTAAAATATCTAGTCAATAAGATGTTCGCCCTATTGAAGTACTAAAAAGGGGACAAGGATTTGAAAACAAATCTTTGAAATAGTGAACTAGAAAATATGGAAAAGATGTTTAGAAGCATTTGACCATCATGGGCAGCAATACATGTGGCTTGGGAATGGAGGGGCCTAAATTACATATGGAAACATGCGATACTTTCTCTGATGTTCCTAATTTAAGCAAGCTTTCTAAAAAAATAGAAAAGAATGAATGTATGTCAAAGTGAAAATATTTTACTTACAAAATTTATAAAACTGTCTCTAAAGCTTAAACGAGGTAGAAAAAGACACGCAGACACACATCTGTCACACGTGTGCTGCTTTACACTTACTGCTTTAAGAAAGGATATGAGTTATGAAGTGAGCCGTGTTCTAAACATTCTAGTAAAGCCTGAGTAAGATGTCCAGGGCATAAGACCCCTTCAAGCTGTTGTTCTTCAAATACTAAGAATTATAGGAGTCTCCCAGTTCCTTCTATGAATCGCTACGTCAACTTAAAATATGATAGTGCTTTATCATTTACTAGCTCCTTTAACACAAATCTAGATTTTTTTTTCATTTTACAGGAAGGTGAGAACACAGCAGAGAAGAATTTATATTTTATAAGCTGTCTGTGTTTTGCTGGAACAGTACACTTCATTTACGAGTCTTAATGCTTTTTTTCCTCTCTTCCTAAAACCTCAAATCATTAGCTCTCTTGAAGTTATCAAAGATGACAGCAGCAAAATACACCCTAGGCTTTTATTCTTAGGAATGAGGGTAGTTAAGGGAGCACTCGGAAAGCCAACTAACACTGATTTCCTTTTAACTGAAGGCTTTCTAATCCACAATGAAGAGATGACAGACTTCCCCTGTCTTTTCTATTGAATATTCTTTTTCTTGTTCCCTGGTATGGGAGATTAAAACCCAGGCCTTCACACTGAGATACATCCCTAATCCTTTTTAATTCTTCAAAATTTGAGACATGTCTGGCTAAGTCACCCAGTTGATATTCTTATATAACATAAATTAGAGGGATTAATTTTCTGACTATGTAATTTAAAACCTTTTGTTCAAACTTCATGGTAGTTTCATCTTATTCTTAACAATGCTAATGGCCCTTTTTAATAGCATTTTCTCCTTGTCATTTGAGACAGGGTTGCACAATGTAGTTCAGACTGAACTTGAACTCACTTTGTACTCCAGGTTGGCCTCAAACTCACATCGATGACTCCTACCTCAGCCTCCTGAGTTCTGGGAATACAAGAATGCACCACCATGCTTGACTAACAGCTTATTTTTATACTCTAAATTTAATCCGAAATTAACTCTAGGAAATGGAAATGTTAGAAATTATGAACTCTCAATCATTTTCAATTTATACTTGCAGTCTATGCCAATAGATTATCTATTGGAATAATCTAAACATACTTAGAAGAAATATACATAGACTGAGAAAATCAGAAGCTAAAGTAAGACAACCAGAATTTTTAAAATTAAAGTCCTACCTTAAATTAGCAAATCATTATCAAAGTAAAATGACAAGCCTTAATCAAAGTGTAATTAATAAGTTGTGTTTCATGACTAGCTACAGTGCTAGTTAGAAACAATAGTGAAATACAAACAGAAAGAAACAAACTAAACTATGTAAACTGGCATATGTAGGATATGGGACACTGCGATTTCTGTTTTCTGTTATCTCATAAAGACTTTATTCCTTAACTGTACTGCTATATTTAGTCTGTGACTCTAACATTATGAACTTATTTCTACTTACCCCAGTGGACACTAGGTATGGAAAAGAATTGTTACTGTTGAAATAAACAACAAAAAAGCAAAGTTTGGAGACTATAAAATTTACAAGAATATCTAAATTCTTGCTTTTTTGTTAGCAACACCCAGTAACTCTGGTGCCTTCACTCCCTTTGACTAATACTGTATAATTTTATGCACCCATGACAGCAAACTACATTTCAATAAAAATATATTTGCGCTAGCAAAGCAAAATTTCTTTAGGCTTCTGATCTGTCTCAGAGCTCACATCTCTGAAAGTCCTTTCCTTTCAGCAGTTGCATTCAAAAAGTCAAAGATATACAGCTGACAATTCAAAGTGAACGACACCACGATAAACTATGGTTTCTTCTGCAGATAAAATACATCATAAATCGGTACAACACTTACCTCATTTTAAATATTACTGTCTTCTTTTATCAGGTAACACTATATGACCTCCTCTTACCTGCTTTCTTCCCATATTTTACATGGAAGTTTATTTCTATCCAATGATCACAACCAGAATTTTTAAAATTAAAATAGGATATATGGTTTTAAAGGTTTAGGTTATCTGATAGAGAGATTTAATTAAAAAAATGAGGACAGACTGACTTCTGATGTCTCATAAAATAAACCAATAGCGGAATTATATCTATTTTTAAATTGTAATCATACTCTGTACTTAATTGTAATTTATCACATAACACAAAATGATAGGCAAAGCTGTTTAATAAAATGGAAATGCAAAAAAAAAACATGGAAGTGAATTCACAGCTAACTGGGGGACACAGAGCTATTTCTGAAGAGAGCATATGAAAACATAATGTGTAGCTTTTTCTTATTAAAATGTCTATTCGTGAATTACAGTGGTCCTATCAACACTATCTCCAGTGCACTTCTTGATTTATATTGCAAAGCCTCTAGCCAGAAGTTACTCTTTATCTGGATACTCAAATCTGGATTACACTTTCAAAACTATTAAATGTGTTAACTGTACTAGTATAAATCTTGATTACCATCTCTGCAGTGTTGGATTCGTATGCTTCCTCCTCTCAGACTTGTTGAGGGCCTGGCTTCTCATTTGGCTGAGGTGGGGAGAAGACGGCCTCCTCTGGCCAGAAGAGAGAGTCAGACGTCCTGGCAGCAGGCCCCTCATGTTCCCCAGAGCCGACTGGAGTACTGACCTGCAACTATACCTTGTCTGTCACCAAGATCAGTAGAAAGGTTTTTCCCATTTCTCTTGTTTTTAATCTGAAGTTGGTGGTCAGAATAAAATCTGTGGACTTTGTCTTGCTTCTAGTCCTTAACTCCTGGGTCACTGTCCCTGTTCAAACCCCTTGACAGGACAGTGGCCATCACATGACTTCTAAGTCGTATCCTTACTTAACAGCATCCCTCAGGAGATCTGGGGCCACCAAAACCCCATGACATTTTCACACAATTTTAAGAAGATTCTCAAATTACATGCATCTTTTTTACCTCAAGCTGTTAAAAATTACTTTTTTTTTTTTTTTTTTTTTTTTACCTGATAAGGATTGCTTACCATGTGGGAAGCCTGGATGCATAAGTACATAATATACCCAACTAATACAGCATATTTCCACATCATATAAAAGAGAAATGAGATATCTTTTTATGCAATCCTATTGATTTTAAACTCAGCTCATGTTTTGTGATGGTTTTCAAATTGGCAGTGATATATGGCTAAGAAGCTCACCACTGACAGCTCTATGTAGTCCTGTCGTGCATGTTCTGCCTTGGCCCTACAGACCCAGGGCTAACAGTGCAGTTCCAATCCTGACTGCGAATGAAGCTAGCCAGTCGCTGTCAACACAGTTTCCTATTGGCTGTCCCCACCCCTAGTGCCCAGGCCTCAATATTATCCTGAGAACAAAGGGCCCAGTACTTGGTACTTTTTCTTCTTGTTTCAGATCACCATTACCTCTCTCTGTGCTGTAGTTTTCTTGTCTTCCTGCTTGCTACAAACACACACACACACACACACACACACACACACACACACACACACACTAACACATTTTTTCTGCAGAGGAGCTAGAACCCCTTTAGCTGTGCTTACTTTGACCATCCCTTACTTCCCTGAGGACTTGTGTCACCAACTATCAGCATTGTCCTCATCGTGGTCCAACCCTTTCCAATGTGTCTTCAGTGACATGTGAATGCAGTTTGGGGGAAAAATCATTATTTCATGTGTCCCTGCCCCATCCCTCTAGATACACTGCCTCCGTTTCTCTTTGCCTCACTGCTTATGTTATTTAATCGCAAACACCTTGTCTTGCTACACAAACCCTTAAGACTCTCCACACATAGTTCCCAAATTATTGGAGCCTGTCCTTCTGCTTGCAGAGACCAGTGTCTTATTGGACCCTCCCTCCAACTTTAGCTTTCTGTCAATTGTCCTGCCTAGAGTGTTATTCCCTTGTAATTTTCCATCTACCTAAACATTATCTCTCTTTTCCTATTTGATCTTGATTCCCACCCATATCATCAATTAAGAATTCCAATGTATAATTGTATCCACTTATTTAAACCATAATGTCGGGAACTATGTGCTTAGTTACGTTACTTTTGTTGCTTGTAAATTGTTCTGTTGTGAAACCTTCTTGGTGTTTGAAAATCCAAGCAACACTGAAGTATGTGTAAAACTTACTCTCTCAACTTCATACTTCAACTAATGAGGTCCCTCTCAAGAAGTAACCAATACTATCCATTTCTTGTATATTTTTTCAGGGATAATTCATTAGAAATAAATAAAAGACACTTTTTTAACCTGTTCATACTTGTATTTTGTATCAAATATGCTATACACTTATCTTGTTGGTAAATACTTAACACTTTATGCACTTATGTAGCGTTTTCTCATTTATGGACACTACCTTATTTTCTTAACAGAAATATTTCAAACAAATATTTTTTGATTAATTTTTTAATTTTTTCTTTCAAGTTGAGCACAGACTATGCAATGTTAAGACCAAGTCTCCACCACCATCCTCCTCAGTTAAGAGCAAAAAAAGTAAGCAGTAGGTTTCTCCAAACACTTCCTCTCCCTACATAACCGTTACGGGGAAATTAAGGCATGACTAATTACGCATGCAGATGTACATTGTTCTACTGCAATAGTTTAATATGTTCCAGATCCAAGCACACTTCCCCATGTTTCCTTTGGTTCTGATGCATATGCTGATACAAAGATTAACAAAGGCACTGATTTGTAATGGGCGATTCTGTTTCATTTTAGAAATCTCCCATTCCTGCGGCATTCCAAGTTCACTGAACGTATGTTTGCTTTGAACATTTTTTTCATAATTGCGTCCATCTACATTTCACTTTAGACATATTAGAAATGACATGGCAGCCCACCCACCTTGTTACAATTTCCAAAATATTCTACAGTTTTGTATACTTAGTTCCAATTTATTTAGCAAGCTAAAATGATAAGGTCATGAGATGATTTTTCTATTAAACTGATATCTTAAATCAAGCCTTGGGAGTAAAATTTCATGCATTGTTCAGTTCTGTGCCTTGTGATTTTAATTCAAATTTTCAGACAGTATTTAATAATGTTGTAGGGAATAAAAGATTTGTTTGGTCAATAGGAAACCAATTCAGATAAGTCACAGTCCCTCAAAATCTGTTAGTCAAAGAGACTTCAACTATCACCCTGGCTACTTGTCATGGTTTAAACTCATTGATCATATATTAGAAATTGCCTTTACTTCCCACTACGCAAAACAGAAGTTTAATGTATCCCCTGTACACACGCTTGTTGAATTAGAATATTTTTTCTGATTTATTTTGTATTGCCTAAGGCTTATACATTAATTCTAATGGCCCAAAATTTCATGGAAATAATAAATATTCTTAGAAAAACTCAAGTCTCAGAACAGTATTTTCCATTATTTTTATCTTTAACAGTACTTATGCTTTTAGTTTTTTTTCCAGAATCCAATGAAAAATACCAGTACTTAAGGCTCAGAATTTTAGTAGCTCATTACATCTGTAGAATTATAGCATAGTTCCAGTCTTTGTTAGTTTTCTTCATGACTGTTTAATGCCCAAATAAAGACACACCCCAAAAAGTTCATAAGCTTCCTCCTATGTGATGGGTCATTCACTCAGGCTCATGAATACAAAACTCCATAGATCACAAATTACTCATATATGAATGAGATTAATCTGCAATCACCAATCTTGAATCACCAATGAGTTTTTAATTTTCAAACTTGAGAAATTATTTCAGACTTTGGGTATATTTTACAAATAGGTTAAATTGCCATGAAAAAGACATTAAGTAACATGTACCAGCTAAACATATTGTTCAAGTGAGATATTAAAAAGCCGTTGAGGTGGATGAGAAACATGAAGTTTCAACTGGCATGATATACAGCTGAGGAACTGAGTGTACCTAAATAATATCCTGTTTTCGAAAGAGAAGCTTACTCAAAAATAGAGTAGCCAATGAGCCTGAGCTGATCTTTGTCAAATTGTCTAGAAGTAACTAAGAAAGCAGATTCTCTTCTCTCACTTCCTGTTTCTGGATCATACAGAGAAGATGAAGAGAAAAGGAAAACAAGGGTAGAGAGGAGCTTAAAGCCCATCCAGTTTTCAACCAACACCATTACTTTTTCTCCATAGATTAATCAACTATCAATGTTTTTATTTTATACTCTTGATTTCACATTTGAATGTTATTTCTATGCTTTAACAAAAATATAGAAATGTTTATTCTCTGAAAGATTTGTTCCTTTTTGGTAAGCTTCTCTGTCTTCAGCTCCTTTGATTGGGTGCCATCTGGCCTGCTGCCTTTGATTTTTATGAATAAAGTCTTCAATTATTTCTGCAGCTGCTATCTCCACAGCCTGATCTGTTTCCAATGAGGGTAACCCGGGGTGACTTCTCCCGCTCGTTCGCAGCGTGTCATTCCTGTGGCTCTCTGCCTAGCCCTCTCTACTTGTACTTGCCCAGTGTACGTTATCTAGCACAGATGGGGACATTACTAGACCTGAGTTCAAGGAAGATAGAAAACTGAATTCAGAAATCTCTGTTTAAAAAAAAAAATTGCCAGCCTGATAGCTCAGAGGACTAAAGCATCTGCTTAGGCATAGCACAGTGACTGGGGTTCAATCCCCTGCGTGCAGCCTTGCCCTCGGGGTGTGCTGAGATGGCAATTGAGACTCGGCAATTGCGACTAAGCATGGTGGCATGTGCCTGCAATCCTAGCACTTTGGAGACTGAACACAGAAGAGTCACTATGAGTCCGATCTGTGTAGTGAGAACCTGTAGACCCTGTACTAAATACATAAAAAAAGAAATTGCTGTTACTAAATATACCGATGAATCTATAAATATAAGATGTATTAACTTTATACATTTTTACACATATATATGATTGTTTTCAGTTATGGTCACTGATAATTCTAATTACACAATTTACCTCTGGCAGAACTATTTTTTTTTTAGTACAGGGTCTACAAGATCTCACTGAACAAATCAGACTCATATTCTCTGTTTTCAGCCTCTCAAGTGCGAGGATTACAGGTATTCACCACCATATCCAGTCTCAATCACTATCTCAGTGTGCCCTGCAGGCAGGGCTGGTACACTAGGGATGGAATGCCAGCCACTGAACTCTGCTTAAGTAGGTGCTTTAGTCTCCTGAGCTATCAGGCTTCCCCCAGTTATTTCTTTTAATTAATTAATTAATTAATTAATTAATTAATTTACTTATTTATTTGGTACATGTTCTTGCTGCACAACTTGGTCTCATAGTGATCCTCCTGTCTCAGCCTCCCCAGTGCTGGGATGACTGGTATACAACACCACAACCAACTTTGGTGGCCTGCCCAGTACAGTGTCCTGAGGATTCCCCAGGCTGGCATGGCATGTGGTACCAGGGATCAAGCCCGGCAGGCACTTAGACTGCAGAGCTATTTCCCCAGCCCCAGTTAGGGATAATTCTAATCACACAATTTACATAGCTATGTCTTATGTCTGCAGTGATAGCACTATCTTCCATACTGACCTCATGCCAAATAATAATGTTCAAACTGTATTTCCAATAGGAATCTCAAGTGAAAGATGTGACAGAGATGAGGGTGATAGTTACTGGCTTAGTTTCCAAGATTCTAGGCCCGTCCCCATCCTGTCAATTGAAGAAATTCATTTTAGTTGATTAATTCATCAGACTTTCAAGTAAAATTTCATCTCCTTTTTTATTTTGAGATGGGGTCCCACTGTCTTGTTCTGGTGGAGGCAAACCTCTAGGCTAAAGTGCTCCTCCCATCTAAGATTCCTGAGTTCCTGGAAGTAGAGATTCCATGCTCAGCTTATTACAATTTCTTTTAAAGAAAGGCTTTTATTGCTAATTTCTAGGATGACTGAATTTTTAATCAACAGAAGTAGCTTCAAGTCAGTTTGGCCCACAGAAGGCAAGGTATTAGTAGAGCTTTATAAGCAACCTTTCACTGCTCAGTCTCTCTCCCTGTAGTAAATTGACCTCAAATTCCTATCTCTCTTCCGACCTTTTTATAAGCCTTGAATACATCAGTTTTAGGGGCCCCAGAGAACACAAGAAGCCACCTATTAGCACCTTTGTAAGAAGCAGAGTGGGGGGCCTGGCAGGATGGCTCAGTGCTCTAAAGCGCCTGCTTAGGAAAGCTTAGGCAGCTGCTGGGACCGCGGTTCGATCCCCGGCACCACGTGCTGCGCCAGCCCTGCCCTCAGGGCAGGCTGAGCCAGCCATAAAAATAAATAAACAAACAAAAGTTCTGAGACAAGGAAAAAAAAATAATAATAATTCTTAAGAAGCAGAGTGGGCTGATTCTTATAATCTAGTGGGGTCCTGAAGAAAATCCAGCAAGTCATGGAGGGGGGAAGGAGAAATGTGTCCTAGGTCATCACTTCAGGGAATGCAAGGTCCTCTGGTACTGGACAGAAGAGGGGAGGGGTGGTTGGAGAAGAAAAGCAGTGGAACAATGAGCCATGAGCAGTGGGAGGCAGAAATAGGAAACTCAGCTGTAACAGCCGAGGAGCCCACAGGCCCCAAGAGTGAAGAGCAGATGCCCAGTAGTGACATGGAGTGGCCTTCATACCTTGGCCATCGAAGCCCCTATCTCAGCTACTCTTCTCTCATTGCTGGGACAAATACTCAGCACTCAAAATTAGGGAAGGAAACATTTATTTAGCTCACAGTTACTGGAGGTTTCAGTCCCTATTCAGCTGGCTCCAAGGCAGAGAGGCACATGGCAGAAAACAACTGCCTGGTAGCAGGCAAGAGCAAGAGGGAAGGAAGGGGTAGCAGCAGGTCAAGCAGCTAACTTCTCTTCCTTCCTTACACTGAAATGCAAATCACCTGCTCCAGGGAAGATGCAGCACCCACACCCACAATAACCAATCAGAAATTCCAGAAGCAGCCCCAGTGCTGCATGAGGCTTTGTGGGGGACACCTAGTCACAAACTGTAACAGCCCCTACTTAAGAATGAAAGTCTCTCTTTTTTATGAATATTTCATTCTTCCTACTACAAAAACTATAAATATCTTCACTGAATTTTACTAAATCCTTTGTTGCCACCAATACCAGTAATAACATTCACCTCTTATCCATCCTGTCTCCCTTTTAAGAAGGAAAGTCTTCAAATGCCTGCACAAATTTATGATTTACATTGGCACCCAGTGCCTCTATTTTTGTGCAAAATGTTACTATAGGTACAACACTATACCCTTATAATTATATTCTCCTTATATGGGGCCTGGCGGGATGGCTCAGTGGTCTAAAGCCCCTGCTTGGGAAAGCTTGGGCGGCTGCAGGGACCGCGGTTCGATCCCCAGCACCACATGCTGCGCCAGCCCTGTCCTCAGGGCAGGCTGAGCCAGCCATAAAAATGAGTGAATAAACAAACAAAGGTTCTGAAACAACAAAAAAACATATATTCTCCTTATAACCAAGAATGGGAAGATTATTTGATGTCCACAAATTTTGAATGAAAGGAAATTGTCTACTGTATTGGTCTTTGTATTATATTAAAGTGAGGAAAAACATAAATAAATAAAATGAGGAAGATGCCATGCAGCATTCCACTGTACCCAGTCGTTTGTTCTAGAGCCACGTTGGCAGGCAGCTCGATTTCTACAAAGAAAACAAGACTCTACCCTCAGATGAGAATGGGAGCTTGGAGAAGTCACTAAGGGAATAAAAGCAGCGCTCGACCTCATGTCTGCATTTGTGTAGGAAATGTTTGCTGAGGTTCTAGTAACATAGTAAGCTAACCATTTACCATGTTGACAAAGTGCTTTGATACGCAATTTTCCCTCTTCTGCAGACTGTGATCATGACCAATCTTGGGCTTATCACAGCGACATGTCCATGTTGCCATTTGTGGCCTAGAAAGCCAGCTGCCCAGAGTTGGAGTTTAGCCACCCTCCTGACCCCTGGACCTCACCACTTCCTATGTGTTGGTGCTCAGAGCACCCTCCTCGGGCCCTCTAATGCAGGAATAGCCCTGTCTTTGCAGAGGTGAGGTCTCTCTTCTATCTATCACACAGCGAAGAAGCCAGTCCCTAGAAGTGCAAACACTTTTCAAGATTCTCAGCCATTCCTAGAATCAAGGCCCTGCTGTGTTTCTGGTTCCTTTGATGATCAAATAAATCAGACCAGCTCTGCACCGTGAACTCTGGTTCTTGTGTATTTCCTCTCTGCACCTGGGGGTCCTCTGAGGCCATGCACTCCCTGTGCTCACTTCCTGGGCCACCTTGAAGACACCCAGGGTTTTGACAGCCTTTTTTCTACATGTTGTGTTCCTTTAAAAGAATTTAAAAAAAAAAAAAAAAAAAGCAAGAAACAATGAAAACAAACAAACAAAAAAAAAACCCTACATATTGTTTTCTTTTTGCCTCAATTAAATGACATGATTTTTTCTTTTATCTATCAGTCACACATACAATCTGTGCTAGAAAAACTGGTCAATGTTTTGTGTTCTTATTTACTTAGATTTCTGGTGAGGCAGGTTCAAGTCAAGCAATAAGGTAAAGAAAATAAACAGCATGCGGAATACTGCTTGCTATTATATTTTATTTGCATTTTCCTTTGTGGATCATTTTTTTTTTTTCTCTTCTTCAGGAAGGGGTAATTAAATCAGTGTATTTGTGCATAGTGATGGTAAAGGTAGAAGCAGAGGCCAAAGAAAAGCCACTCATCCATGCAGGCTTCCTTGCTCAGGAGGTCAATGGCTTACTCACATTTTTACTGAGGTTCAGAGGAGGCAGGGGAAAGCAAGAGACAGGGAGACCAGAGAGGCAGAGACAGACATTGGGGGGGGGGGAGACAGAGACAGAGACAGAGACAGATTATCTTCCAGCAAGCCTGGGGAACCCAGCTATTCAGAAGCTGCTAGGTCTTCACCAGGCAACTCCTCCTCTTCCAGATGACAGGACAGGGACTGCAAAAGGAGGATATGATATTTGAACTGAAGCGCTTGGGTAAGGAGGCAATCTGTTCTCAGCGAAGGGCACAGTTTCTTCTTGAAGCTGAATTTATCACTGAAGATTTACTCTGTTAAGACACCTCAGAGAACCCTCACAACATTGAATTTATGCCTTCAGGGTTTGAAAAATGACCATCACCACTGGAAAACCCTGAGAGCACTCTTTTCTCTACAGCCTTACAGAGAAAAATGGGCTCTGTGGGGCAAGAGAGGAGGTTTTGCGATCTGCTATTAGGCATATCAGTTGCCCACAAAGAAAACTCTTAGGTGCTAGAGAGTTCAGAGTCAGGTGGCTGGGATTGTGTTTTATTACTTTTTATTGTCATCAAAAGTGACATCAAAGTATTAGCCTGAAATAACTCCTGAGAGATGCTTGGTCGAGAAGCTGTGTGTGTGTGAGTGTGTGTGTTGTGTTTGCTGTTGTATCCTCAATGCCTAAAACAGCAGGCATTAAACAAATAAATAAATATTTATTTATTATGAATAGGTTGGGAAAGCCCCTTGCCAGGTGAAAACTCGGATTTATCAACTAAAATTAGATAAAAGTGAAAGGAATTGGCAGGGATGAAAGTGTTCTCTGTCAGTTTTGGTAAAAACTGCCCATATAGGAAAATAAAAGCTGACCCTTAAAAGATCTTCACCTGCTTTTCGTAACAAAAAAATAAAATCAATACACAGCAGGGTGGGACAGGGATGCAGGGTGTGTTGCTCCCAATGCTCTGTAGCCTTGCGGAGAGCAGAGGTCCTGAAAGAGTGATCAGTTGGTACGCGGCATAAAAACCCTCTAAAATCAATTCTTATTTTTTTAAAGGACTATAGAATGTTCACACTGTTGAGCAGATCTCTCTCTCTGCTCAATACCCAGCCAACTGTCACATGGAAGTGGTTCTAGTGGGAGCCAGAGTGAGTCACCTGGGACCCCGCCGTTTGCACTCCCACTAGGAGAAGGGTGATTGCCGGAAGGCACCGGAATCCTCCGGGGACTCCGAAGGCCCTGCCCAGCCGCAGCCCTCTTCACACCCCAGGCTCCAGCCACTGCTAGAGGCCACGCGCAGCCGATGCCTATAAAAGAGCCGCTCCCTCCCGGGCGTCGGTTTCCTCTGTTCTAAGACTGCTTTTGGCCGATCCTTCGCGTTTTCCGGGTCTCCTGGGAGTCTGAATACACATTTTGTTTCTTAACTTCAGCCAGAATCCTGAAGTGTTAACTGGACGGGTTGCTTCCCGCTGCCCATCCTGCCTCCCCACGGTAACTGCTTAGCCAGGGCTCGCCACAGCCGAGTCCTTTAAGAATCCCGCGGAGGACTGGAAGAATTCTCACAGCCTCGGGGAGGCGAGCTGGCGAAGCCTGAAGGTGGACCTCACTGGAAGTTGCAGCGGCCGCAAGCCTATAAGCAGGGTGCCCAGTCCTGTGGGGTGCCAGGGACAAGGGTCCGCAGCCCAGCTGTTGGTTCACCTGGTATAGTGCCCTGACTCCAAGCAGAACAATTTGGGGATCCAATTTGGGGTGTGGAGAGAGGAGCAGGTGGGCCTCAAGCCCAATCCCTGCTCATAAGGGGGGAAAGTGCTGGAAAAGCGGCGAGTCCCCTCTGCTGATCTCAGACTAGTGAGCACTGACGGAACACTGCCAGCTCTCTGGTGTCTCGTTCCACCCCTTTCTCCTGAATCTTCGGTGCAGATGCCCCTGCAGCCAGTTACCGGTGTTACACTGGTACGCAGGTGGGGCAGTTCACAAGGCAAGAAAAGGACTAGTTGTTATCTATGAGCTTTCCATCCGTGGCAGCCTGTCACAAAGCCCCAGAAGGGCCTATCAGGTACTGCAGCAGTGAAGCCTCCCAACGTGCAGAAGACCCCGCAACAGTGAGGGGTGACCAAGTGCCCCTTCCAGAAGGAGATGGAGGAAGGAGAGCCAGCAGTAAGAAAGTGGGTCATCGGGAAGCAATTTCCTGGAGTAGGGACCCAGCTTTCTCTAAATTGGACAGGGCTGGAGAAATGTCCTGGTAAGCTGAAAGGGGACGAAGAACCAAATGAGAATCAGAGGGCCAGGTGGGACCGAAACTGATGCCACCACTAAGAGCTGTTGCTCAAATGAGATCATTTCAGTCTTTGGTTCCTTGGTGAAATATTTAATCGCCATGAATGTAGCCTAATAGTTTATGGGGAGAAGATAAAAAGTTCAGAACCGGTATCTTTCTGATGACAGAAATTCACTTTTGAGTCCGACTTTTTAAATTCTTCGTTTGCAATAAAATGGTCTCTAATCAGAGTTAGTCTCAATACATTTGAAGGGAAAAAAAATTTTTTTAAAAAGTAAATACCTATGGGGGGCGTATTTCTAAAGATTTAAACTCTTGCATATTAGAAACAATGACACAATATTAATGCTAATTTCTAAATAGCTGATAGAAGTACTTTTCATTTGGAGTCAGAATCTTTACTCTGGAATCAAGCTGTTGACAGATTTCTTAGTGCAATGTAATAAATATATTGGTATAAAATGTGTTAAAATAGGGTTAGAAAACAATGATGCACATATATGAGAAGTTTCTTATTCTTTGATGATAAAAATATGTTGATTTAAACTCAGTGGTCCGAAGGGACAAATTCAAAAATAAAAACATGATAAAATATCTTGTAAAGTGCTTCCTGTGAAACTGATTGGATGGAGATCAAGAGCTTTGCCAGCACACGAGGAATCCCCTTCTGCAACAGATTAAAAAAAAAAAATCAAATTTCAGATTCTCATTTGGGGTGATGTTCATATCTAAATAGGCCGTTCAGTGCATGAGCTTCTTTCAGTATCAATACTGTGGATTTTCCCTCTAGAACGATCTTCCTAAATATAAAAAGCATTTTAACTTTGAGCATTTTTGGTGAGAGAAATAAAACAGCCTTCACGTCGCTACCCCTTCACCCAGCTTTTCTTATTCCTTACTGAGAGACATAACAAACAAACGATTACATGTTGGGAAACACATCTGAAAACAGAGAGGTCACGTTACTACCGAGTCCTGGGAAACATTAATCTGGTGTTTGGAAAACAGTTGACAGTTGAAGGTTGGATTTTCTCTTTTCTGCTCAGAGAGTGGGAAGGAGGGAGGGGTGAAGGAGGAAGGGAAGAGAGGAAGAAGAGAGTGGGAGGAGGGGAGGAGGACAGGAGAGAGGGGACTGTGGAGACAGAGATCTTTTGAAAGAGACAAAAAGCAAGAGACAGCTTGGTGGCTTTTCACTTCAGAAATAAATTGAGGGCTGTCTTCTTTGTATCCCAGATTTAACACACACACACACACACACACACACACACACACACACACACACACACACACACAGAGAGAGAGAGAGAGAGAGAGAGGCAGAGACAGAGACTGAGTCACAGAGACAGAGATAGAGGAAGCTCTAGGAACCAATGGCTATAGGAGCTGAAATGGCTGAGTTTGCATTGACTCCAAACATTTAGCATTGGTCTTGTTCTAAATAACAGGAATAGTAAGATAAAATCACAATAACCTCAAACTCTGCCCAAGGGGAGAATCTGACAGACAAAAACCAGCCTCTTTTCTAATAGCTTAGGAGAGGGTGAAAGTTGATCGCCCGGCTATTTTCCTGCTGCAGCATTGCTCGCCCTGCTCCACATCCCTGCCAGCCCTCTGACTCCGCACCCAGTTCCTCTCCCAGATTTAGTTCCGGGCAGGTAAGCCAATCCCCTGGCGGCTGGGTGCCTCAACCCTGGTACCAGATTCCTCTGATTTCACTCTGTGAGGTAGAAGGGGAGAGGGGATGTGGGGATGTGCAGTCCACTCCAGGGGCCGTGACTGGACTTTAACAGACCGCAACTGCACTGACAAACTGCACTGACAGCACTGCCTGATCCTTCTTTGCAGGCAGGCCCGAGCCTCTTATCTCTAACGCAGAATGAATTTTCCAGGCGGGAAGACAGAAAGCAAGACAAGGAATCGAGATTTAGGGTTTAATGCTTTTACCAAAGCTTTTTGTAACCTTGAGCTTGTCACTTTTACCTTGAGAGGCTCAGGTACCCCACACACACACACACACACACACAGTGTGATGAGAGGATGAGCTCTTGCATTCTGATTGTGGGACAAAAATTAGGCCTTGGAGAATAGATGCTACGGGTTGCTAGAGCTCTTCCTGCACAGCGCTTTCTTGAGTCTTCAAGCGTCAGCGTGTGTATGGAGCTGTCTAGGAGTCGCGGCTGGACAAATTCCAGGCCAGAAGTCCTGGCTGGGAAGTCTCACGGAGAGCTCCTGAGTATACCTGCCTAGGACTGCGCTGTCAGAGAGAGCCGAGACTCATGGCCTGGCCCGCGGAAGTTCGAGGTCCGTGTGCCTGTGACCCCGGTGACCGGCCCACCCAAACCCGGATCTTTAAGCTGACTGCAAATGACTGCAGAGTCAGCGCTCCGACGGGGCTGGATCCTGCGGCCCGCGCCCCTCCCGGACTTCCCATCCAGGCTGGGGCTCGAAGCCTCTCCCTTCCTAGCCGGTTTCCATTCCAGCCCTCGCGTCCGCTCCCCGCAGTGGCGTGGGACGCGCAGCGCCCTGCGCTGGGGACGCCGCGGTCCCTAGCTGGCGACGGGAGCGAGCGCCGGGAGGCCACGGAGCTGCCGGGACTGGGGAGGGCGGAGGCTGCCGCTGCCCCGGGGAGCACGACCTGACCCCCCGCTCCCAGACGCAGCAGTGGGGGGGGCACACCAGGCGCACCCCGGGGCGACCGTTGCCCCCGGCTACAGGACGCCGAGCTCCCTGGGCGTCCAGGCGGCCTCGCAGGCGCGGCCAAGGTAGCGCTGATCCTGCCCCACGGGCCCTGCGCCGGCCCCAGCCCGCCCTGCAGTGCATTCGCGGGGTCCCCAGGGACCAAGCCGACCTCACGGTCCCGGGTCCTTCTCGGGCTGGTTGGGAAAACGCCTCTCAGCGGAACGCACGACTCGGAAAAGTTGTCACGCTTTAAGCGAGCGCAGCCTGGAAGGGTGTCCCGGGAGCAGGAGAGTGCTAACCTCTTCTCGCTCCAGGCTTCGTCCCTGCGCGGCCCTCCAGGGACGCCCAGCCGGATCTCCTTGCCCACTCCAGGAAGAAAGCGCGGCGCAGCTTTGGGGCACCAGGTCCCCAGGACCCCTGCGGCGCGCCCGCTCCTGCGCGCTTCGATCTGCAAAGCCCGCGGCGGAGCGAGACCCGGGGCGCCTAGCGCGACAGGGCCCGGGATCCGCTTCTCCCTGGCGTCGCCTCCTGCCTTACTCACCTGGAGCCGCAGGAAGGGGACTGGAGCCGCGGTCCCCAACCCTGGAGGCCGTGGAGAGGTGGTGAAAGTCCCAGAAGACATTAATGAGAAAATACCTCAAGGCCAAGGGCAACCTAGCTCTCTGAAGGAGACAAGCATTCCTTATTCAGACATATTACTGTGACTGATGAAGTGATGGCTCGCGTTTGGAGCCTCTGCCTCTATGCTGTAGATACCGATTTATTCACGTGCCAGACGCTGTACATGCAAAAACAGTGGCGGGGGCGGGGGGGCGCATGGTTTTAAAGAACATTACACCGCGTAAGATCACCTTGGCCAAAAGGGTCCTGTAATAGTTATTACTGTAGCTACACTTGAGAAATTACATAGCTAGTTTCATAAAATTTAGTTCTCTCAGTCGTTTTACAGTTTTTCCAAACTGATGATGTTTAACTTTGAAGAAGGGAAATGTTTCTCCTTTATCAAACTACAACACCATGAGCAGCAAACATTACTTTTGGCATTTAAAGCGAGATATTTTTTTTTAAAAGCGAGATATTTTGAACCAAAATATTTCAACATACAGAAAACAGCAATACATAAAACAATAAAAATAAATATATTTTAAAAATCATCCTAATATATGCCCCTTAGAACTGGAAAGAAAGTTCAGTGGCTTAAGCACCTGCCTGGTAAGGGCAAGATCCCTGTACCAAAATAAATAAATAAATAAATAAATAAATAAATAAATAAATAAATAAATATATCCTCTTTAATAAGAATTTGTCCAAACAGCTAACAATGGGTCAAACAGTTTGCTTTTAATACCCAAATATGAGTTGAAAATTTAAAAAAATGCATATGTACAAGAAATCATTAAACATCACAATGAAACTGGTGGTACAATCTTCCATAAGACTTAACTCACATTTTATACCTGACTACATGAAACTGCCTTTTATAAATACTGCACTTTGATAAAAAGAACTCACTATGGTATTTCTATTTTATAGCAAAATGATGAAAGGTAATATCACTTATTCTGATTTATGATTTTCTAAAACGCCCCTCCCTCCCAAACGAGAGAGGTCATGTTTAAACATCCAGCACTAAAATTTGAAATCTGGCCGGCTTAGCTCCTTGGAAGCCTGCGACCTCAGAGTGCGTGTGCTGGCATCTCACTCTCCCTTACATATTTGGGTGTGTGAATAGTTGGATGAATCTCACCAATTTTTCTCACATAGAACGTACTTAGTAAGACAAATTAATTCAAAAATCCTTATCTACTTTGAAAGTGATGCATGTTGCCCCTATGAGCCAAGCAAGCCATGTGCCCCTTAGTCATAGTGCAGAGCGAATCTGAGTCCTGCTCGATGGTTGCCATTGAAGTCAAGGCCTCTGAGGCTGTGGAATCACCTGCCTGCCTTCTCTTGATTTTTCTTTTTTAATGTGCTTTGAATGTGTTTTGTCACACTGTCCATCTAATGTGTTTTCTAAGTAGCATTCATATTAAGTATTAATATTGGGATTGTAGAGCTAGCTTTGCTCCAAGGAGTCCCTGAGCAACACCGCATGAGAGAGTAGAGGCACCAATCTCACACAGGCACACTCCAAACTTCTTATCCCTAGTGCAGCAGAAATAATCCTCTCAGTCCATTAAAATGGTCACTAAGTTCATATGAGAAAAGGATGTTTAAATCTCTTACCTGCAGAAGTCTTATCAATGCAACCGGAAGTGAACCTGTGACAGTTCTGTATTCTCTTATTATGAGACAGGCTCTGTGCTATCTTCCTATGTGAAGGTTCAACTCACTACATATGACTATTGCCTGGGGGATCCTTGTGGAAATGAGGTATGTAGCTGCTTCAAATAAATGTTGTGGACCTAGACCTAGGAATATATTTGAGAAAGACAAATTATTTCACATGTCCTGAAATACAATTAAAGTGTTACTCTAAAGTTTGGTTTTTGTGCATATGTTGTTCTGTATGTGCGTTCTAATGTTATGTTGAATCACAAAGATACATAAGAAAGGTAGTACTTATGAAAATGCTACTTGAGTCTGTTTTCATTTCAGAGGGTCAAAACTGGATCAGAAGTAATTGCATTGCAACTTTCATTTTCAGTGTTTCAAGACTGGTGTCAACTCAGGGTCTCGCACATGTTAGGCAAGTCTTCTACTGCTGAGCGGCAGGCTTACCCTTATCCCTAAGTATTTTGGCTTTTTCCTAGTTGAAATTTAGTATTTTCCTGTCATTTTGTAGGCTATGTGTGTGTAATGGTTTACGTCTAAGATGTCTCCCAAGAGCCTCACTGGCACACAGGTAGCGTGTTTGGAAGGTAATGGGATTATGGGAATTTATAGTTGACTTGGTGTTAGAAAGTAGACTCTGGTTGGGAGAGGCAGGTCACTGGGGAGTGGCCTGGGTTTATCACCACCTTCCTCCCTTCTGGGCTCTCTGCTTCCTATCTTCCACCCCACCAACAGCTCTTCTATGTGAAGTCCCCTATTGTCCCACCCTGCCTTAGACTGAGAACTCTAAAGTGAGAGCTAAATACATCTCTCCTCCTTTGAGCTGAAGGTGTTCGGTGTTGTGTCTCATCAACCAGAACATGGCTAAGATGCTAACTGCACTTAAATATACAGTGATTGCTTTCTTTGAATTCACAATGGCTTGAATGTGTTTGGGTTGTTGTTAAAAATTCTGAGCTTTGGGGACAGCTTTAACTGTATGCAGCGTGAATTCTGCGTAATGAACAGATACAGTTTCAGGTAACAAAAGTAAGATTCCAGTATCAATATGAATACTGCATTTCAAAAAAATGTATAAGAGGGCCCGGCAGGATGGCTCAAGTGGTCTAAATCGCCTGCTTAGGAAAGCTTAGATGGCTTCAGGGACCGCAGTTCCATCCCCAGCACCACACACTGCGCCAGCCCTGCCCTCAGGGCAGGCTGAGCCAGCCATAAAAATAAATAAATAAATGAACAAACAAAAGTTCTGAAACAAGAAAAATAAAATAAAATAAAA
>PVJA010017315.1:0-41840 GCA_004027025.1 Myocastor coypus | reverse complement strand
AAAAAAAAAAAAGGAAAGAATATATTTCTCTTTGGACTAAGAGGAAGCAGATACATACACAGTCAAAGGTTTTGCAACTGCAGTGGGCCACCAGTGAAGTTTGTGATGTTGGAGGCTATTGAATCTAAGCCTCCTAAAGCTCATCTCACCAATCTAGCTCTGCATTCCATGCATTGTAATTAAGGATTTTTTTTTTTTCCTTGCTGGGTGGTCAAGGGCAAGTCGAAGCAAGACCTGTATAACTAAACATTCATTTTTTTTTTTTTTTTGGTATCTTCCAGGGTCAGATCCCCTCAGGATTAAGTTTGAGACCATAGACAGTACTTTGTAATCTGTTATTCTTATATAATACCCTTTTTGTTTTCTTGTAAACCATTTACTTGAGAATATAGCAGTAACTGAAATTACATTAGAAGCAGCACACATCTGAGAGACAAGAATGACAGGCATTCCAAGCATAATTTTAGTGTTACCCACTGCAATCCTCAGTGTGAAAGATATTTTGGTGGTTCTTAGGACCATTATCTAATACACCCTGTATATAAGTATATAGTTTTGCTCATGCCATGTTTCCTATCTTTTCTGTTTGTAGTCACATCGTTGTTTAACACTTAAGTCCTTGGTTTCCATTCAGCTGTGTTGTGCCTTTCCATTTTTATTTCTTCTTTTGAGTACTTACACTGTGGAGATTTTACAGTATTTACACATGTAGGTCTGGTTTATTTCATTTATTTATTTATGTATGTATTTGTGTATGTATGTATGTTCTGTAGTGTGAGTGGGTGCCGACTCACTGAGACTTGTCTCTCTCAGAGTGAGCCCAGAGCTGTTTAGCTCACTTTTATTGAGGGCTAGAAGCAGGCTATGGAATGTGTGAAACTACTTTACGATTACAAATCACGATGTCTTCTAACACTAGGTTCACACAGATGTTAACAGATAACCAAGGAGCAGGGGAGCTGACAACCCTTAACATTCCAAGCAAGAGGTCAATAAACAGGGCACCAGCAAAGGAAGCTGCAGGTATAAATCCCAGCTTTCCGGGACCTGTAACAGACAGCAGCCTTCCCTGGGCTCTGTTTCTTGTTTCCTGCTTCTCAGCATATCAGTTGCACATATTACTATTCACTTACTTACGTGCGTGCTTGCTTGCTTGCTTGCTTATTTATTTATTTATTTATTTATTTATTTATTTATTTATGTATTTATGTGGGACTGGGGATTGAACTCAGGCCCTTGAGTTTGCCAGGCAGTGCTTATTCTACTAAGCTACCTCCCCGGCCCCTACTTCACTTATATGTTCAAGATACATCCACTTATGTATGAAGTCTTCTAGTTTATCGTTCTTTATAGCTCAGCAATATTCCATTGTATAAAAATACCACATCAGGGGCTAGGGAGATAGCTCCGGGGCACAAGTGCCTGCTGGGCAAGTGCAAGGTCGTGAGTTCGAACCCTGGTCCCACAAAAAAAAAAAACAACAACAAAAAAATACCACATCTTTTTCAACCATTCTTCCGATGATGGGCATTTTGGTTGTTTCTAAGACTTGGCTATCACAAATTGTGCTGCAGTGGACATAGGTGCACATCACTATGATGTTATGTTTTCAGTTCTTCTGGAAAAATTCCCAGTAGGGGGATTAGCTGAATTGAATGAGATTTCCTGTTCTAGTTTTTTAAGGTGTCTCCACACTGCTTTCCATAGTGGTTGTACCAGTCTGCATTCCTACCAGCAGTGGAGAAGTGTTCCTTTTTCCCCACAACCTCTACAACATTTGTTGTTGGTTGAATTCTTTATGATAGCCATTCTTTCAGGGGTGAGATGGTATCTGAGTGTTGTTTTGATATGCATTTCATTAATGGCTAGTGATGAGCATTTCTTCATGTATTTATAGGCTTGTTGAATTTCTCTGAGAAGTGTGTGTTCATCTCAGATACCCATTTCTGGGTTGCATTTTTAAATTTTGGGATCCTAATGCTTTTTAGTTCTTTATAAATTCTACATAGAAGACTGTTGTCTGAATATTTATTAGTTAAAGTTTTTTTGAAATTAGTGGGTTGTCTTTTCACTCTGTTGGTAATTTCTTTTGACATTCAAAAACTTCTCAGCTGGAGGAGGTACCAATTGTTGATTCTTTCAAGTGGTAAACGTGCATTTTGATTTTTCTCCATGAACTCTTTGCCTACTCTGATGTCTTCAAGATTTCCTCCCACTTTCTCTTCCAGAAGATTTAATGTTTCTCTTTTAATATTTAGATCTTTAATCCATTTTGACTTTAGTTTTACTGCATGGTGATAGACCTGGGTCAAGTTTTAGTTTTCGACATGTAGAAAGTCAGTTTTTCCAGCACGATTTGTTAAAGAGGCTATCTTTCTTCCAATAAACATATTTGACCCCTTTGTCGAAAATAAGGTGGCTGAATGTGTTTGTATTTGCTTCTGTATCTTCTGATCTATTCCATTGATTCTCAGGTCTATTTTTTTTTTTTTTTTTTTTTGCTACTACCATGCTGATATTATCACGGTAGCTCTGTGGTATAACTTTAGGTCAGGAATTGTAATCCTTCCTGCTTTGTCTTTGTTGCCCAGGATTGTCTTTGCAATTATAGGTCTTTTCTGATTCCAAATAAATTTTAGGAATGATTTCTCCAAGTCTATGAGGTTATGTTGGTGGTATTTTGATAGGGTTTGCATTAAATCTGTATAACAATTCAGAGTTTATGGCTATCTTCACAATGTTGGTTCTTTCTATCCAGGAGCAGGGAATATCTTTCCATTTTCTGAAGTCCTCTAGGATCTCTTTTTTTCAGAGTACTGTAGTTTTCACTAAATAGATCTTTTACTTCTGTAGTTAGGTTAATTCCCAAGTATTTCATTTTTTTTTCAGTGCTATTGTAAAAGGTATTGTTTCTCTGATTTCTCTCTCAGTGTGTTTGTTATCTGTGTAGAGGAATGCTATTGACTTTTGTGTGTTGGCTTTCCTGTGCTACTGAGTTCGTGTATTAATTCTAGTAGCGTGTTGGTAGAGTTTTTTGGGTCTTCCAAGTAGATTATCATGTCATCTGCATATGATGATTTACCTTCTTCTTTACTTATTACTCCTTTTATTTCTCTCTTGTCTGATGGCCGTAGCTAATGATTCCAGAACCATATTGAATAGGAGTGGCGATAGAGGGGACATCTCCTATACCAGATTTGAGAGTAAAAGACTTCAGCTTTTCCCCATTTAGAATTATGTTTGTCATTGGATTGTCATAGAAGGCTCTTACGACATTGAGGTAGAGGCCCTCTATTCCAAAGTCTGTAGGACTTTTTATTTTTTTATTTTTAATTAATTAACTAATTAATTTTTTCTTGTTTCAGAACTTTTGTTTGTTTATTTATTTATTTATTTTTATGGCCGGCTCAGCCTGCCCTGAGGGCAGGGCTGGTGCAGCATGTGGTGCCAGGGATCGAACCGCGGTCCCTGAAGCCGCCCAAGCTTTCCTAAGCAGGCGCTTTAGACCACTGAACAATCCTGCCGGGGCCTAGTCTGTAGGACTTTGAACATCAGTGAATGTTGTGCTATGTCAAAAACTTTTTCTGCATCAATTGAGACAGTTATGTGATTTTTGGCTTTGGGTCTATTGATATAGGGTATTACATTTATAGATTTATGTATATTAAACCATCCTTGCATCCCTGGGATGAATCATACCTGATCATGGTATATAATAATCTTGATGATTTGCTATATTCTATTGGTGAGAATTTTATTGAGGATTTTTGCATTTATGTTGATGAGAGAAATTGGCCAATACTCTTTTTTAGTTGCATGTCTTTCTGGTTTTGGTATCAGTACAATACTTACCTCTAGGAATGATTTTGGGAGGATTGTTTCCTTTTTAGGTTCACTGAAGAGTTTGAGGAGTATTGGGATTATGTCTTTTGTAAATTTATTGTAGAATTGGTGGTCAATCCATCAGAATCTGGACTTTTCTTTGTCGGTAGACTTTTTGTTACATTTTTTATTTCATTGGCTGTTGCTGGGTTATTGAGAGTTTGTATATCCTCTTGATGTAATTTGTACCTTTCTAGGAATCTGTCCATTTCGTCTGTGTTGTTAATTCTGTGAGAATAAAGATTCTCAAAGTAGCTATTAATGATCGTCTGAATCTCTGCTGGGTCTGTGGTAATTTCACCCTTTTCATTCCTTTTTTTTAAAGAATTTTAAATTTTATTTATTTTTTTCTTGTTTCAGAACCTTTATTTGTTTATTCACTCATTTTTATGGCCGGCTCAGCCTGCCCCAAGGGCAGGGCTAGTGCAGCATGTGGTGCCGCGGATCGAACCGTGGTCCCTGCAGCCACCCAAGCTTTCCTAAGCAGGTGCTTTAGACCACTGAGCCATCCTGCCAGACGCCACCCTTTTCATTCCTTACTGCTTGAATTTGAGTCCTTTCTTTCCTCTTTTGACAAGGTCAGCTAAGAGCTTATCAATCTTACTTAATCTTTTAAAGAACCAGATTTTTGATTGACTAATTCTTTGTATTGTTTTGTTTGTCTCGATTGAATTAATTTCTGCTCTACTCTTTATAATTTTCTGCTGTCTTTGGGCTTTGGGTTTCATTTGCCCTTGCTTTTCTAGTTGGTTTAGGTGCTGAGTAAGAGCATTTATTTGTTCCCGTTCTGTTTTCTTCATGTGTGAGTTCAGAGCTATAAATTTCCCTCTGAACTGCTTTCATTGCATTCCATAAATTCTGGCAGGTTGTGTTTGAATTTTTATTAAATTGTAAATATTGTGTAATTTCATCTGTAACCCACTGGTTGCTGAGAAGGGTGTTGCTTAATTCCCACGCATCTCTGGGGTTGTTGTGATCTCTGTTACTTATCTCCAGTTTCGCTGTGCTGCTGTCAGATCATACGCATGGAATAATGTCTGTTTTCTTGCAAATACTTAAGCATGATGTATGTACTAGTATGTGGTCTATTTTGGAAAATGTCCCATGTGTAGCTGAAAAATATGTGTATTCAGAAGTGGTTAGATGGAGCACCGTGTATGTCCACTAAGTCCAGTTGTTCCAAGATCTGGTTCAGTTCTGCTAGTTGTTTGTTAATTTTTTGTCTGTTTGACCTATCTTTTGGGGATAAAGAGGTGTTAAGGTCTCCTGTTAAGATTGTGGTATTGGATATTAGATTTTTCATGTCTATTAAGATTTGTCTTACGTAACTTGGTGCTCCTGTGTTGGGTGCATATATATTTATGAATGTTACCTCTTCATCTTGAATTTTTCCCCTAACCAGTATGTAATGACCTTCTTTATTTCATTTGATCAATCTTGATTTGAAATTTAGACAGTTTGCAAAAAAGGATTGTTACCCTTGGTTTTTTTTTTTTTTTTTGAGGTGCTAGGGCATATAGTATTGTTTTCCATCCTTTAACTTTTATTGTATGAGTTTTTTTATGTGTTAAATATGTTTACTGTATACAGCATATTGTTGAATTTTGCTTCCTTATCCACTCTACCAGTCTGTTTCTTTTAATTGAAGAATTTAGTGCATTTACCTTGATGGTTATAATTGAAATGTATTGACTTATGATTGACATGTCTTTTACTTACTACTATTTACTCCCTTTTCTCCTGTTTAATTGGTTGCCCTATTTGGTGGGTTCTTTCTGGTCTCATTTGTAGAGTTTGGGTCATTTTGGGCCCTTCCAAAATATTTCTTAGTAGTATGTGTAGGTTGGCTTTGCCATTATGAAATTCTTTAGTTGTTCCTTGTCGTGGAAGTATTTTGCTTCTCCCTCATATTTGAAAAAGGGTTTTGTGGGGTATAGCAGTCTGGGTTGGAATTTCTTTTCATGGAGGACTTGAAGTACTCTGCTCCATGCTCTTTTTGACTTCATGGTTTGTGAAATCTGCCATTGTTCTGATGGGTTTTCCTGTAAATGTGATGTTTCTTTTCTCCAGTGACTTTTGGTATATTATTCTTCTACTGGATTTCTGGGATCTTGACTATTATATGCCTGGGTGTGTTTTTAGTTGTGTTGATGTTATTTGGAGTTGTGTATGCTTCCGTTACCTGAATGTCTGATTGTTTTCTCATATTTGGAAAGTTTTCTGCTATTACTTCTGTCCATAATTTTTATATAATTTGTATGGACTCCTTCTTTCTTGTTGATTCATATTAATATCATGTTCATTTTTGCATCATCTTGCAGATGTTGAATTATTTTTTCCTGCGTCCTAGTTGTTTTTGAGAGATTCTTTTTCACTAGTTGTAACTGTCTTCAAGGTCTGAAATTCTGTCTTTACGTTTGTTCATACAGTGTTTCCAGCTTGTGATTGAAATTTTATTTTCTTGTATATCTTTGAAACTGTTTCATGTGATCTATTTCTTTCCTATGTTGCTCATTCTAGGATTCCATCATTTTTCTATTCTTCTCTAATTTTTATCAGTGTCTTCTTTAGAGGCATTTATTAGGTCTTTCATTACAGGTATCCTTTGTTTTCCTACTTCAGAGATTCTCTCATTTCCTCTCTGCCTTTCTGCAATTGTTCCTTTACTTCACACACTAGTAATTCAAAGATTTCCTTTTCTACTTCAGAGGTTATCTCCAATCCAAGTTACTATATGTTTCTGCATTTGTTTGTTTACTTCAGATGGTACTAATTCAGAGATTTCAGCTGCGTGATTCCCACTTTCTTCTATGGTAGCGCCTCCTGTATTTGTTGGGGGCGGGCTCGGGACCTGAGATTGCATCTTGCTCCTTGTCTGTATCATTCTGTATAGCAGTGATCCCTGACCTTTGGTGCAGAACTTTTGTGAAGTTATGCTGTTAACACCTACTGAACTTTTGAGTCTGGATCTACCAAGTCTGATCTTGTCCAGACGTGCCTGGCTGGGTCTGGCTGCTGTGCTCAGCTTCTTCCTGCTGTATCTTTTGGAGGATTGCCTGCTGTGCTCCTCTGGCAAGATGCTCAGCTCCTGGGCTAACTGATAGGGTCGGACCCCCTGCCTCTCTGCAGGGAGAATTGCCGTGCGGCTCCAAACCAGATGCTGGAGCTGGGTTCTGTGCGAGGTACAAGTTTTGGTGGCACAAGAGTGCAGGCCTAGTCATCCTGCCTATTTTACCACCAGTCACAAGCTGTGGGTGGAGCAGAGTTCCAGTTGTGGTGCAGGGGTGCAGACCAAGACATCACACCCGTGCACCCGTTGGTCAGTCTGTGGGTTGGGGCTGCTGAGGGCGAGGACTGAGTTCCGTTCAGGGGGCCACAGGCCGAGAGGTCCTATCTGTGCACCCACCAGTCCATCTGTAGGACTGTCGGGGCTGCTCAAGGTAGGAGCTATGTTCTCGTGGTGGGGTGGGAGCCTGCAGAGGGAGAGGTCCTACTTGTGTGCCCACCAGTTGGTTGGTTGGGTCTGCTGTGTGCAGGGGCTGAGTTCCAGGTGAAGTGTGGAGGCCGCAGGTCCTACCTCGCACCCGCTGGCTGGTCTGTTGGTTTGTGGGGGCTGCTCTACGAATGCATTTTTTAAAAGGATTGGAGATGTAGTTCAGTGCAGGCTCTGGATTCAGTCCTTAGCACCCCTCCCTCCCTCCTCCCAGATTCTAAGAATTGTTAAGTACAGTATTCTTGGTGCATGTGGCTTTAGAAGACCTTGATCATTGAGCCCAAAATCATTCATTTTGCATTGTCTAGGATGATTCTGGTAATGATACACTCATATTGGTCATTAGGATTGGGTATAATTCATTGCTCGTGTACATTCAAGTAAAGTTGGACGGTCACTTGCGTACCCTGCTCTATAAATACTCTCATGAAAGTGAACATCTGCCTTCCTGCTCTTAGTGACCCTGGCAAGTTCACCCCATGTCACAGAGTGTGAAGAGGACGGGGAGCAGTTATCCCCCAGGAAGGTTAGTTGTTCCCCACACAGCAGGTCATTCACCTGTAACCACTGAGAGGAGTGGCCGTGGCCGCTCCTGCTCATTATGGCGTGCCGAGCACTTGGTAGCATCTGGCATAGAGTGGGCCCTTGCTAAGTATTTTTCAAAGGAATGAATAAGGGGGGATTTTGTTCTCTCATGGATTTTCTAGATAGACAGAGTTCAGTATGACTGAAGCGGCCCTGATAAAGTGTATCTGGCTTTTGTCCTACCGTGGACACTGCAAGCCCAGGCTCTATAATATGTGAGTCCCGCAAGTGTTACGAGGTGAAATCTGCACTTAACATAGATTCTGAAAGCCCTTTTCCTGGTTTTAAAATCTTTTTCTATCCTTTTCTTATTGCAGTTCTGGTTGTGGAGTGGTAAACATATACAATCAAGATTCATGTCTCCAAGAAACAAACCCAAAACCACTAAAAGCTATAATGAACTTGGTAACTGGTGTTACATCTCTGGTCTTCAATCCTGCTTCAGAAATTTTGGCAGTTGCTTCAGAAAAGATGAAAGAAGCAGTCAAATTGGTAATACTTGGTTTTTACTCTTTGCTTTTATCATTGAGAATTTTAAAATTTGGCAATATAAAGTGACTTAGCTACTCTGTTTTCTTCTGCAGAATTATTAGTAATACAGCTTTTGCATGGAATGAGATAATGTTTCGTAGCCAGCAAATGTGCATTGCTTTGGTTCTTTTGGGAAAGCTTTATCATACAGTCTCAATATTTCTCAAGTGGTGATCTCACTATCAGAGATTTTGTCTTCCTTCATTCCTTTTGTTTTTGTTTTTTGGTACTGGAGATTAAACTTGGGACTGTGCACTTGCCAGGCAAGTGCCTGCTGAAGTTGTTGAGCTATCTCCCTAGCCCTAGAGGTTTCTTTCATTGTGTAAACTAAGGAACATATTTAAGTCAAAGCCTTAATTCCCAAGTTTCTTTCCTCACCTACGTTTTGAAGACCTGTGGTTTTCATGGAGTAGAGGCAATTTTTAAATTTTGAAAGTCAAAAATATTGCAATTAAAATAGTTAGACAGGGCCAGCCAGGTAGCTCAGTGGACTAAAGTGCCCCCTGCTTAGGCAGAGCGTAGAGAGACCAGGGTTCTATTCCCCAACACCACAAGCTGTGCCGGCCCTACTCCAGGGGTGCTCTGAGATGGTGACTGAGACTGGGAGTGGTCACGCACACCTGTCATGCCAGCGTTTGGGAGGCTGAAAACAGGAGGATCACTGTGAGTCCAATCTACATAGTGGGACCCTGTAGATCTGTACAAAATACGCTTTAAAAAAGGAAAGAAAAAAATATTTCTGTGGATACCTGTATCAGGAGTCCTCAGGAATTTCTCACGTGTGATGATTTGCTAGAACAAGGCTTAGTGTGTGGTCATGTTCATTGCTAAGGCTTGTTGTAGCAAAAGATAGAAAGCAAAAATGGGCGAAGGGAAAAGGCCCATGGGACAAAGTCTTGAAGAAAGTAGATACAGTCCTCCAGGGGTCTTCTCCTAGTAGTCACATGGGCCATGTTTAATTCCTCCAGCAATTATGAATGATGATAGCATCAAGTGTTTTCTACCCAGGAAGCTCATTTAGAGACGCATTAGGTGTCATACCTCTACCAACCATGTACCAAAATGCGAGGCTCCCAGAAGTCAAGGCAGGTGTTCAGCACAAGGCACATTGCCTGTAATCATAGTTTAGTCCTGGTGAGCTACCCTCTCTTATAGGGGACATTTCATAGCTATTGAAAGGACTTTATTGGCTCAGTTCCAGGCACCGTCCAAGGGTCATACCTGCCAGCAAGGCCTCAGGCCTGTGCTAACTCTTCTGCCCAGCCTCAGAGCTCTGCTGAAATGTCATCAAACTGTGAAATGTCCTCAGACAGAACCAGTGTCTTCATTTACCAGTTACTTGCTCTGGGTGCCAAGTATACTCAGATGGCATAGAACTTTGGACTGCAGTATTGTATTGCGCTGTTGTCATGTGTATACTGCCAGATTGTTTTACAAAAATTCACTTAGGATGAAATTGTATAATGGTCTGTAGTTTACAGAGATTTATAAGAAACGCTTCAAAAATTTTTGGTTCAAATAGAGTCCTTCAGAGGGTTAACTTGCCCAAGTCACCAGTTGTAGAGGGCGTAGATGGGATTCTAGAGTTATTTTCCTCCAGGCATTATTGCATAGGACTTTATGTGGCAGGTAGGGCATGGAGGAAGCTGAGCTCCCGTCTGTGTTACTTAGAGCTGTGTAGCTCTTTCCTGTGGTATATGTTGAGATTTTCTGTATGATTTTATACTGGAAAAAGTTTGAAAACTACAGTGTTTGTATTTTATTGCCTTTGTGTTCAGTGAATCATTTGATAAATGAGAAGGTTCTAATTCAAGGCAGCTTTAAAATCTTTGTTCCTCAAATGGGAGTGGTGGTGTGCTGGTACAGATTAACCTTATGTCACTCTAATAGTAGTAAATTGTTTTAGAAAACCATGGGATCCATCTCCTGTTGACATAATATATTCTGCAAGATGCGAGTAGTTAGTTCTGCCTAGTTTGCTTCAGTGATCATGACAGCCTTTAATGGTTTTTTATTGTGGCAAAATCACAGAAGGAATTCATTAGTAACAGCCAAATCACAGTTTTTAAATGGTAGTCAACCATAATATCTAATGGAAAGAAGCCAAGCGTAGCAGCTTCAGAACATCTCAGTGAAACAGTGTTGGTATCATTAAACACAATTGCTTATAATGATCCAAACAGTTTGTTACCCAGCACACGGCAGTGAATGTAAGTCTAAGTCACTGCATCAGCGAGAGACCCAGAAGTCAAATGGTTATCACATCTACAATCTTGGAAACAGTGGAAAGTTGTGGAACATCTTATCCATTAAATTAAAGATAAATGAATTTTAAGTTGATTTTTGATGTATGATTCTTAGCTGTCATGACAGAAATGGTGTTAGAAATAGAGGGAAGGGCTGGTCAGATAGCTCAGCAGATTAAAGTGGCGTGCCTAGGCAGGTGCAGGGACTGGGTTTGATCCCTGGCGTGCCGGCCCTGCCCCTGGGGTATGCTGAGATGCGATTGAGACTGGGTATGATGCTGCCTGCTGTAATTCCAGAGTTAGGGAGGCTAAAAACAGGAGGATCACTATGAGTCCATCTGCGCAGTGAGAGCCTGTACTAAATACGGGGGCGGGGGGGTTCTGAGTTAATGAATTTGGGTCCTTAAAGGACTTTCTTAAAAAGAGTTCATTTGTAATTTTTGTTTGTTTGCTTTTAGGCTAGGGTCTGCAGGGTCTCACTATGTAGATCGATTGGACTCGTAGTGATCACCCATGTTCAACTTCCTAAGAGCTGGGATTACAGGTGCACACCACTGCGCCCAGTCTCAGGTGCCATCTCAGTGTGCCCTGGGGCTGAAGCTGGCACCACACACCAGGGATCAAACCCCAGCCTCTGTGACTGCCTAAGCAGGCGCTATAATCCGCTGAGCTATTTGGCCGGCCCTTCACTTACAATTTTTATTGTTGAGATTTCAGTGTAAGAGTTCTGACCTACAACATAGTTATGAGCAAGTAGGTGGCATTGATCTGAGGGCAGAGGCATCAAAACAGGGAGGGGGGGCCCGGCGGGATGGCTCAGTGGTCTAAAGCGCCTGCTTGGGGAAGCTTGGGCGGCTTCAGGGACCGCGGTTCGATCCCCGGCACCACATGCTGCGCCAGCCCTGCCCTCGGGTCAGGCAGAGCCGGCCATAGAAATGAGTAAATAAACAAACAAAGATTCTGAAACAAGAAAATAAATAAATTAATTAATTAATTTAAAAAAAAAAAAAAAAAAAACAGGGAGGGGGCTCCCTGGAGAATTTGCAGTTCAATTCTGTGGAGTCTCAGGAGCACATAAGCAACAACAAACCCCATATTCCAAGTGAGAGGCTGCAGTAACCTTGAGAGATGAGCTGTTGGTAAGTTGGTTTTAACCCTCTTAGAAGAGACTGCTGGCCCACCATTTGAATGCATGGCTGCTGTGTATGATTGTGTAAGTTATTTGTTGTCTGAGGCCACCTTATCTAAGGAGATGTATACACTTATATGACATCGTAAAGGTGTGTTCCTTTAAACAAAAAACAAAACAGAAGGAAAGGTTTATTTAAAGTTCACAGTTTGGAGGTTTCAGTCCATACTCGGCTGGGTCCAAGACAGAGTAGCACAAGGCAGAGGGCAGCAGTTCATAGTGGTGGAAAACAGCAAAGAGCCAATGTATGTTACTTATTACAGGGCTTCTGCTACCTTGTTCTGTTTATTTAGCTATCAGAATAGATAGCTACTTTGACAGAAGTAGGCTTTAAATAGTTGCCATTTATACTATGCTCCTAATTTTTGTACTTTATTTGTAAAAAGCTGTTGATGGCATTATAAAGTTACATGAATCTAAATTAGGAGGCTGTTTTGTCTTTTTCAGGTTGTGAATTAAAGTGGTTTCATGTGAATTATGTTTAAGGACTCCTCTACACTCAGTGAGAACTTACCTCAGAATAAAACAGAACAAGGTTAGAGGTACAGCCTGCTGCACGAGCCCCTGCATTCAATACCCAGTGTTGGGAAGAAGTTCAGATCATACTGGGGCACGGGTGTCTTCTCCCCTGCCTTGCTGTGCAGGCAGAACCTGCCTCTGGCAAAGTTGAGAATAACCCAGCAGGGCTGAGAAACTCTCCATGAACTGCTTTCTTGACCACGTGACCTATAAGTCTGTGTTGGAGAGAGTTGATTGGTAGCAAAGTTGTAGTGTGGAGTGGCAGGCTGCTGTGATAAATAGCTGAATGTAATGAAATATTTGAATGCGAAGGTGCTATGTCTGTTGTAAGAGAGAACATTAGAGAGTTGTTACCATCACTGTTCACCTGTGGTAACTGTGTCCACACCTAGTACATGCTAGGCAGTTGCCACAGTGCTGGGCTGTACCCAGTGCCCATGTGCACGGCAGGTGAGGGTTTGGCTCCTGTCTCTCAGAACCAGGCTGAGGAGGGAGCGGCCACACTCCTGCTTAGGTGAGCTTACGGCTCTTAAGTCAACACGGTTTCACTTGGCGAATCACATTTCCACGGTTAAGGTTTCTTTGGGAAGAAATGGCAGAAGATGTTTTTATCACAAATGAAAGTATAAAAAGGAAATGCCGTGATATCAGAAGGTTGCAGCCTTCAGGCAAGAGGATCCCAAATTCAAGGCTACTCTAGGCAAATTGGCAAGACCCTGTTCAGTAAAACAAACACAGACACCATAAAAACTCCAATCATGTTGAAGATAGCTGTTTCGTGTGATCAAAATTTCACATTCTTTGCTGTGGTCCCTGCTTTTTCTCTTGTTCTGTTCTTTGTTTTGGTCAGCAAGTATTGGAGCACCGAGTGGGATGGCGGAATAAGGCTTCCGTCTCCCCCTTCCTTGCTCGCTCAGTTCACAGCACATGAAGGTCAAATTTTACTTTGGGGCCACTTCGCTTTATTAAGAGAACAGTACTTTCTTACATGCTACAATTAAAATGAATTTTTTTTTCCCCCAGCAAAAGATAGAATAAATATTAAAATTTAAGGAAGATGAGGCAGGCATGGTGGCACATACCTTTTATCTCAGCATTTGGGGGCTAAGGCAGAGTAGGTTCATTAGGAGTTCAAAGCTATCTTAGGCTACATAGTGAGAGCCTGTCTTTTAAAAAAAGTTACAAGTTTTGTAATTTAAGACTTTTCATTATCTCTTGCAGGTTCATCTTCCATCCTGCACAGTATTTTCTAACTTCCCAGTTGTGAAAAAGAATCTCTCTCATGTCCATTCAATGGATTTTTCTCCCAGAGGTGGCTACTTTGCTTTGGGTAATGAGAAAGGCAAGGCCCTGATGTATAGGTGGGTACTGCTTATATTTAAAAGTTAGAGCTACCTAATACACTTCTCTGGAAAATGAAGAGCTACTGTGGAGTCCCAACTCTGCAGTTATAGGTGCCACTGACTGATTCGCTAATTGCAGGATGTTCAGCCCGACTCACCCTCATTAATTCTGTGCATTTTTTCTACTGTAAAATGTTGCTAGCAGAGAAGTTCACCTGAGGAATAAAAATGTGTGGCTATGGCTTATATGGGTATTATTTTTCCCCAGCAAACTGCAGTTGGGAGAGTGTCCGATTGAGAAGTAGCCCCTTTAATAATAATGCCATTTTCTTGGTGTTTTATGCTTAGATTAACCTTTGGTGATTTGACAATTTTCTGTTTACTGTAGTAGATTTAGTGATTTTAAAGCGTTAGATGTTTCTTTCTCTGCAGCTGTAAGCTATAAGTAAGGATGTTAGCTGTAAAGATATCCAAAAATTACGTCGTACTTGGCTGAGAACAGGAACAAACTGTGCCTGGTTGTGTCATTGCTAGGAGATAGAGGTGACAAGCATACGTAACCTTCAGGGAGAGCTGAAGAACCTTGAGTGGAAACCTCTGCCTTAGGTCCTGACGCCCTTTCTTTGCTCTGCATGGGCTGCGGGCACTGCGTAAAATTATGCTTGTGTTTGCATATTTTAGGAGAATCTTATGGGGAGAAATATAAATTATGAATTGGTTCTGAGAGAATGGCAAGAAGTGAATATAGTGAGCACTGTGCATTAAAGTTATATTTACTTTGAAAAAGAAGATGAGTTCTAGAAGGATAATTCCATAGATCTTGCTTCAGATCAGTTTTTTTTTTTTTTTTTTTCTTCAGAGCTGGGGATTGAACTCAGGCCCTTGTGCTTGCCAGGCAAGCATTTATTCTACTGAGCTATCTCCCTGGCCCCTTCATATCAGTTTTGAAGCGAGCATTCTGTTTCAGTAGCTTCTACGAGAAGGTGCAAATTCCTTTTGCATTTAGAAATTTTCTTTCAAACTTTTGTTTTTTAGCGTTGAAATTTTTCCAAGTAAACCTTAGGAGCCATTACATTTTTCACTGGAGCGTAGCTCTCTAGAATGAGACTATTTGTAGGTAAATTAGTGAATTGGATTAGCAGCATGCTTGTGGGGTATGGCTGGTCAGGTATTTCAAAGGCTTCAACTTGATGCGTTGGAGCAAGGTTCATGATTTTCATCTGTAGTCTGAGACATGGGGTCCTCCAGAGTGTCAGTCTGGGGAATCTGATGACTGTGCTGACAGTAGTTGTGACCACCCTTCCCCCATCCAAGCCTTCTTCTTGTCACTTTGTGATCTGACTAACCATACTCTGGGTAATTACAAGGCTGTCTTTTGCTTTTTCAGGTTACACCATTACTCAGACTTTTGAAGAGATTATTTGAAGTAAGGAAATTAAAAAAAAATCTATAGACTTTATAATCATGCTTTTGCTGTCTTGGTAAGGGTACCTACCACGTAGCCCATTTGGTTTCTCTCCTCCTACATTGCTGCTTCATCAAGGGGAGTGGGGTGGAAGTAGATCAGGAACTCCAGTTGGGCTCAAACCTTCCTGCAGATGTCTTACTCCAGATCAGAGGGCTGGGGAAACAGCTCAGTAGAATAAGTGCTTGCCTGGCAAATGCAAGGACCTGAGTTCAATCCCCAGTCCTGCAAAAAAAAAGAAAACAGATCAGAGCAGTCTGACTTTCTCTTCCTAAAGTCCCATCTCTAATACTGTGTCCACCGGTTGGCGTCCAAATTGTAATTGCTGAGCATGTGTAATTCCCCAGAGAGTAGGGTTAACAGAGATAAGGGTCCCTAGGTACAGCTACAGCTCGTATGAATTTCAAACCTCTTACTGTGTCTTCCTTTCCTGGGAGATGATGAAGCGGTTAGCCTGCTGCACAGAGCTGGTTATTAGTTTTGCTGCCCAGTCTTGCAAATGCAGGGCAAGAGTCCCTTCTCTGGTTCAGTCTTTGCTCTTACACATGGTGGGTCTCAGGCTGACCTTGGCAGTTGATCTGTTCATCAGAGTTGACTGCTTGGTCTTCTCTTAGATTCCTGAATGTTCAGGAGTGCAGACTGATTTAGTTAGGGGAAGATTTTTTTATTTTTTTTAATTTTTTTTTCAAAATAGCATATAGGGGAAAACAGTGCAGCTCGCAAAACTGCAAAACTTGAATGTATGTTTGGTCACCAGTGGCTATAAATAAATCAATGCATAATTTCTTTTTTTTTTTTTTTTTTCCCACAGATCCAGTTGAATGACAGAGGAAGCCTGTCCTCATATTTCTTCTCAGAAACTTTCTGGAATGTGACAATATGTGGATGATCATTTGTGGAGCCAGCTGTGCTTAAGTTAACAGCATTGTCAATAAACTTGGAGGCTTTTGTTTGAAAATAAATACATGTGATTCTTTCCCCACTGCCCCCACACGCATCCGCACATACCCCATCAGGTGCTTTTCTATTTTTCTCTTTTTATCGTACTGAGGAGTGAACCCAGGGGTGCTCTTACCACTTAGCCACAATTTTAGGGTTCTTTTTTTTTTTTTTTCCAGTTTCAGTTTTTTATTTTGAGACAGTCTTAGTAAGTTGCTCAAGCTAATGTCAACCTTGAAATTCTGCTTCAGTCCCTGGGGTTGTTACAGATGTGCTACCCTTTTGAAGGCTTAAGAGTAATAACAAGAAATTGGAAACATCTGCCTGTAGCCAACTAACGTAGGCAGATGTTCCTGTACTACCCAGGTAGCTGGGTACTCTGACCCCTTCCCAGCATAGATCGCTGTGTGCCTCAAGAGTGTGGCAGTCAGAGGGGTGCTGTGGAAGCCAGGAGACCTTATTGGAAGTTTCTAGTGCATTATTGCTCAGACCATTTTCATGGTTTAGGAGGCACATAAAACCTGGCTGTCTTGTCCTGTTAACTGTTCTTCTCCTCGGAATGTGCATTATGCCCACTGTAAATGTTCTACTTAATTTGAATTCTGAGATTCACCGTTCCATGATGGTTTAACCATAAAATAATTTGTTGGTGGGCCGGATAGTTCAGCGGAGTAAAGCGCCTGCTTAAGCAGGGACCCAGGTTTGATCCGTGGGTGCCTGCTCCCTAGGGCACCCTGAGAGAATGACTGAGACTGGACACATGGTGGTGCATGCCTGTAATCCCAGTGCTTGGGAGGCCTGGAAAGGGGAGAATCACTATGAGTCCAATCTGTGTAGTGAGGCCATGTAACCCTGTACTAAATACCTTAAAAAAATTGCTATAGACTAATTGCCATCTTTCATAGGAAAAATGGACTTTGTGCCATGTATTTTAAAAAAGTATGGGGCCAGGCCTGGTGGCGCACACATGTAATCCCAGCACTTGGGAGGCTGAGGCAGGAGTATCAATGTGAGTTCAAGACTGGCCTGGGCTACAAAAATGAGCTCCAGGCCAGCTTGAACTGCATAGTGAAAGCCTGTCTCAAGAAGGACAACAACAACCAAAAAGTATAAAAGGATTGAGGGGAGAGGTCTAAGTCTTAAACAGGTCTAAGCCTTCAATCTGGAAAAGTAGCTGGAGGAAGTTTGTCCAGTGACAAAAATGTTCCAATTCCAAGGTAACAGGTACCTGCTGTGTGTATTCGACAAAGGTCTCAGAGGATCTCAGCCTTCAGGCCCTTTGAGGTCTGCTGCTAGAGTACCTAAAGATTGGGTTCCCATATCCCAGCATCTTTCTGCACTGAGCCATGCGGTGATTGCAGAGTGCATTCTCAGTGAGTCCCTTTAATGCTGTTGGAACTTAAAGATTCCTGAAACCAGTTGGGCTGAGTGCTGTTTTTCTTTTGAGCTAGTAGAGGGCAGCATTAGATTATAGTATGAGTGGCCGCAGGCAAGACTTTTTTTTTTGATCTGTTTACTCGGGGTCTGGCCATGCAGTTCAGGCTGGCATTGAGTTCTCTTTGTAGCCCAGGCTGGTCTTGAACTCACAGTGATTCTCTCCTGTCCCAGCAATGCTTAGATCACAGGCCTGAGCCACCACACCCACCTAGGCAAGACAGCCCTTTGCAGTCCCCTTTTTTAACTCAGCTAAGTCCTTGCTTTTGGCATAAATGCACTCCAAGCCTGATAATGTGCTTATTTTGCGTATGAGTTCCAGTTTCTAGGAGTATTAAGATCTGTAGGAACAGCCGGCATATGGTGGTCCTGAAGCAGGAGGATCAAGGGCACTAGGTGAGACGAGAACAAAAGTTTATAGAAACGTAGAAGAAATGGATGGAAGCGGAACTTAAAATTCAACAGCCTTGTTGAATCCTAGATCTACTGGGGCAAGCACTAGAAGAGACCAAACTCTGAAGGGGAGGGCTTAAATAATTGTGTTGTATTCAGGTGACAACTTCACACGAATGGAATCAGGTGCCACCAACATGAGCTAATAAAACATGCCCAGTTCTGCAGATATGTTATGGAGTGCATGGTTTTAAAAAATATTTTCCCCCTCACTGAAAATTAGAATGAGTCGCTTGTTGCTTCTTCCAGCCTGGGCCGAGCTGATTCCTCTTGGGGTTATAGGCACAGCCCCGGCATTTCACATGGCGCTCTGGGGCAGTGCTTTGATGTCTTGGGTGTGGCCTGTCGCCTGCCACGGAGGGAGCGGTCTCGAGCTGTGAGCTGGTGTTCAGCTGCTCTGAGCCTCAGCCTGTATAGGGTTGAAGCTGCCAGTTGAAGTTTTCGGTGTGTCCCATCTGAATATTCAGTAATATCTGAATATTACTTATCTGAAATTCTCCGAACAAATGACACGCCAACAGGCATTTACCTTACTGGATGCTGAGAATGTGGATGGAAAGTGTGTGTGCACTTTTGATGATGCTCTGTGCCCCTTTCTAAGCTTCACCGAATGAAGTGACCACCAGCAGGGCGTTGGGCAAATGGTTAAGATTATAGTCGTCCTTTACTAAAGTGACTATACATGTTCCTTAGTGCTAACTAAAACAGATGCTTCTGGAGCTCTGTGCTCTCTTCGAGAGAGTAATCTCAGTGAGTCCTCTGAAGCTGAATTCATTGGGTCTTCTCGTCATTTCTTTCAGCACTGACTCATAACGTACAACAGAGCTGTGACCTAGGGGAGAGGGGTGAAGACCTGGGATCCCTCACACCTTCCAGGAACTCCTAGGCTACTTGGAGTTGTATTCAAATGCATTTCATCTCAGCACCCGAGGAACAAAAAGATCCTCTATTCTGCTGCTGCTCTTAACATTCTTGAGGACAGTGTTGTTGTGCCTTGAGCCCAGAGGCTGGGCAAAATGCTCTTCCACGAACCCATAGCCCGCCCCACTCTGTTAATCAGCAGGGAGGTGGGAGGTCAGAGCAGGAGGTGTGGACGGAAGTGAAGCCCCAAGGGGATGTTCCAGACCTTGCGACCCATGCCTGTGCCCACAGTGCTGTATACATAAAATCTCACCTGGTTCTTACGGTTCTTCGCAGGCAGGTGAGGTGAGGTTTCCAGAGGTTAGAGGTCAGGACTTAGAGCCATTTTGTACACCGAGATCAGAAGTCCTTTACGTAGGGAATGCATGGGTCATGGGAAGAAGTTTTGTTGCATGACGTGGGTGATTCCGTAGGTCATGAAGGTAACATGCAGATACTACTGGGTGGGGTCAGTGTACCTAGGCTGCTGGTCTTGAAGCTCCTGCGGCACCCACTGATGTTTCCATACCCACGAAGTCACTTAAGCTGGGTACCAAAGACCACCTTTACCTTTCGTCAGGTTTCTCTCCCCACCACACAGACTGATTACCCGGTGTCTTTTTTTCTTCCGATGTCCTCTAACCTGCTGCCACATCCCCGCTCTCATCGGTTCTCACCTGCCAGTCCTCCAGCAGGACGCTTCCTTGTTTCACACTGCTCTATTGGATCTCTGCTGCAGCCAGAGATTTTGTTTTTAATCATGGAAAACTTCAAACACACGAAGGATGAGGGACGGCTATGCTCTGCCTCGCTCAGTCGCAAGTTCCTGGGGGTCTGGCCCTGCCTCCAAGCTCTGGGGCGGTTAAAGAAAAGGCAAGCTGTAACCGTCCATCAGTAAATAAAAGATTTTTTAAAAATGCAAGTCTACTTACTACTACTACATACATACTACTCTTGCTCAGAGTCCTTGAATACTGCATCTCTCCCCAAATCTCTCCAGCTTCTCTGTAGAACACGAAAAATAAACCTGGAAGTTGTGAGACAGCTTAGAACAGTGCTAGGTCCGAGGAATTTCTCAATGGCTGTTAACACTCCTTGTTGCTGTTGTGACCAAGCCAGGTACAAGATGATGGGTGAGCTCTTCGGCGTGGTACGGGCCAACTGTTTCGGCCTCTTTACGTCCCCAGCTTTCTGGCATCCATGTGTGTTCTGCAGGTCTCGAGCTACTTGTAATCTCACGAATTACAAACTTCCTATATTCTCTCCCTTTCTCCCTCCATCCTTTGCCCTCTCCCTCCTCCTTCCCCCTTCTTTCTTCCTCCCTTTCTCCCTTTCCGTCTCCCTCTCTCTTAAAGGACAGCAAAAGTTATGATTTATATTGTCCATAAGAGAAGTATATATTGTTTGAGGAAAATAGAATACTACATTCCGTTTTTAAATTTTGTTCGTATGGGTGGTGCCATACATAATGGCTACATTCACCGCAGCGAGTTTGTATATGTACATAACGTATCCTAATTCTTTTCAAGTTCCCCTTCTCCCTGGTTCCACATTCTTTTTTTTTTTTTTTTTTCAAGACCGAGATTCAAACTCATGACCTTGCACTTACCAGTCAGGCACTTGTGCCACAGAGCTATCTCCCCAGCCCCTGGTTCTGCATTCTCGTGGTTTTTGTTTTTGGTACTAGGAACTGAACTCATGACCTCATGCTTACCAGGCAAGTGCTGTGCCATTGAGCTACATTCCCAGCCCTGGTTCTGCATTCTTGATATTTTTTTTTCTTATATTTTATTCAACTTTTGTATCTTCAGAATTTCATCCTTGATCCATAGGGAGATACTTTTATAAGCTTAAAAAGATTTCATTACAGATAAAACAAGTCAGTGTGACAAATGACATGGGCACATTTTGTAGATCATAGAATTCAAATCAAATTCTTTGGCTGACGCATTATGTGGGGTCTTTGATCCATTTTCAGACCAGATCAGACAAGACCGCTTAAGTTTTTTTAAATTTTATTTTATGATTTATATAGACAGAAGGTCAGAATATTTGGAATTGGGAGAATTTTAGGGGTTAAAGAGAATATTGAGTGAGGAGACACAGATTGTAGGTGTTTAACCTGGAGGCTAAACTTGTCTTTTTAAAAATTAATACAAGTGTGTATTATATAATAATCACATTCCTCATGGAGGATTGATACATGGACATTATGCATCTTTTTTAAAACCCTTTTATTTTTTCATTTTTTGTTTTTAATTTTTTGGTACAGGTTCTCACTACACAGCTTGGACTCATGGTGATCCTCCTGTTTTCAGCCTCCTCAGTGTTGGGATTACAGGCATGTGCCACCTTGCTCTGTCTCAGTCACAGGCTCAGTGCTCCTTGGGGGCCGGGCTGGCATGGCATGCGGGACTTGGTCCCTGTGCTTGCCAAACACTCAAACGCTGGTCCCTGTGGTTACAAACTGTTGCTATATTCTCTTCCTCTGCCTCTCTCCCTTAAAGGACCACAAAATTATGATTTACATTGTCCATAAGAGAAGTACATATTCTTTAGGGAAAATGGAACACAGTATCTATAGTCTTAATTTTTTTTTTTTTTTAAGTCCCTCTCCCATTTCCTTACCTCACTCCACCTCTTGGTCTCCTTTCCATATGTAAAAGATGTTTCTATTCCCTGTTTCTCTTTGGTTTTGCTCCTTATTTATGTTTTGGGTTTCTCCTGTAAGAGCTTGTGTGTCAGTGCTAGGAACACAGAGTTAGCTATCTAAAGATCAGTGAGCTGTATTACTGGATGGCTTGAGCCATTGGTGCTATGTGCACAATGTTCCATGGACAGCTTTTGGTTTTATTAGGAACAATGTCGATGAAAGCGATTAGATCTCTCTACCCCCAGGTGTGCAAGACCCTGATGGGACAGGGGTGCATGTGTCACTGGTGGTTGACAGATGCAGGGTCAGGGGTGAAGAAGGTAAGAAAGATTTGCCTGACTTGTTCACTTCAGAGCCTCACTTGGTACTCTAGCCCAGGGTTACACTTTCAGGCTTGTCCTACTAAGGTATCTCAGGCTTCCCAGTGCCATTTTGGGGACCTTCACTGGGGGCTCTCTGTCTCATTCCTGGAGGCAACACGGACCTTAAGTCTCTGCCCTAGGAAGGTTCTTTTTGTTTCTTCTGCAAAATGTGGACAATCTCATGCAACCCTGACAATACCCAGGAGCTCTCTGCTGTACGGAGAGCTGCTGAGGCCATCTCTTGGAGATGGGTGGGCCAGGAGAACACGAGCCCCCTGACACCCCCTCCCCATCTTTCCCAGAGTCTACCCTGCTGGAGACTTCTACAGACTGTGTCCTGGAGGTGGCCCTGTTGTCCACTGGGCTGTGGTTGGTACCTACTGCATATCTTAACATAGTAGTTTGAAGTTAAATAGGGACCCTTCCAGAGACCTGCTGTAGAGGGCGTGGCAGAATAATGGGCTCAGAACCTGGGCTTAAAGTCACCCTTTGTAGACATGCGAAAGCACTGACATCCTTCACATCCCCTTCATCCCTCTGCAGAGTGGCGGCTGCTTGAACGGGTCAACGAAGCATTAGGATGCCCCAGTGCCGGGCACACAGCAAGTGTGCAGTGGGTGGGGGCCCTTATTTACTTGTCTGATCCCTGCCGCAGCCTTGGGAGGCAGAAGGGCAGGTGTTATTAACCTGTTTATACCCCTGGGAAGGCCAGATTTCAGAAAAATTAAATGATGTATTCTGAGATCGCAGAACCAGTAAATGGCAGTGAGGACTCCGGGGGGCCTGACCGAGTCTGGCACTCCTTTCCCTCTCACCGTGGCCTCTGAAATGAATCGGGTTTCCCTTGGGGCCCTCCCTGACCGACTTTCATGTCTTTGAATTCTCTCCTTCAGGCCGCTGCACCCCCGCTTGGGAGTCTGCCTGGTCACAGTCTGTGGAAATCATCTGCCTAGGTCTGGGAGGCCGGGACCCAGGCGTCAGGAAGGACACAGACTGGGTCCCCAGCAGGATGGCGGGCTCTGATTGCCGGGCCTTCAGCTGGGAGTCCACTTTGCGTCACAGAGCAGAATTGACATCCAATCCCTTCAGTTTGAAATATAACCTATCACGTGTTCTTGGTTTGAAAACAGCAGGTGATTTCCCTTTATAAATGGTACTGTACATTAATGCATGCCATGCTGCTGAAAAGTGCCTGTATCAGTCAGGGTCTACCAGAGAGACAGATCTAACCTCAGATAGACGGATGCAGAAGAATTTACGAGATTGACGTACCATGACTGCCCACAGAGCCCGAGAGGAAGAGCACAGACACTACACACTGGAGACGGCAGGAGCCAGCCGAAGGCCTGGCGCTCACCTCGGTCCCGGTGCTCACCTCAGGGTCCCGTGTGAGTCTGTGTCAAGAAGGCTGATGGCTGTGCCAGGCAGGCCAGAGGATCTCATGCCAGACACTGGAGTCTGCACCGGAAGCTGGGCGAGGATGTCCAAGGGGAAGGCGGAGACTGGAGTAGAAACAGCAGAGCCAGGCCTCCTTCGTTCACTTCCCCTCATACCAAGCAGACAAACAGCAGCCGCTGAGCCCATTTAGCCGAGCTTCTTTTACTCGAGTTGACAGAATCACCCAACCATCGCAGGAGCTAATGAGTTTTTACCCTAACTCTGCACGGAAGATAACTTTTCCCACAAGGCTTCAGGGCTTCTTGCTTCCAGTTATTACCAAGAACATTCTGCGTTAACAAAAACATCATGCTTCATTTTCTTTGCTGGCTGGTGGGCTGGCGGGGCAGTCGCTAGTTTCTTACTCTGTTACCTCTGGAGTGTTAATTCCTGAAGCAAAGGACTCTGTCATGGGTGGCTGGGCCCCAGCTGTCATGTCTGAAATGATGCTACCTGTGTCACTATAAAGAGTACAAAGAGAGCCAGATGTGTCGGCGCACGCCTGTAATCCCAGCACTTGGGAGGCTGAAGAGGGAGGATTGGTGTGAGTTTGAGACCAGCCAGGGCTACAAAAGTGAGCTCAAGGCCAGCCTCAACTGCATAGCAAGACCCTGTCTCAAAAAAAAAAAAAAAAGAAAGAAAGAAAGAAAGAAAGAAAGAAAGAAACATGAATGCCCAAGCTGCGAAACAGAACTTTGGTACTTGTCCTATAAGCCAGCCTCTGCCCGGTCCCAACCTAATACCTTTTCTTTTTGCATATGAAGCCACTCTGTTGACTTTTTATGATATTCTCTTTTTTTTTTAAAGCCAGAGGCTAGGTACAGGGACACACATCTGTGATCTTAGCACTTGGAGAGACTGGAGAATTGTGAGTTTCCCACTAGCTTGGGCTATGTGGTGAAACCCTGTCTGAAAAACCAAAAAGTTTTTTAAAAATCCAAATATGTACCTGACTAGAGGTTTATTAGAATATCAGTGACTGATGGAAAATACCGGTTCCATGTTATGTCTAAGGCATTTGATATATAGAAAGACAGTGATGTTAAGCTCAAGTACCTATGCTATAGAGTAATAGTATCATTAAGCTTCTCTTCTGGAGGATTAACAACTTAAGTTTGCAGACCAAAAAATTAGAGAAAAAGAAGGGCTACAAGGATAGCCAATATTTCAGCCCTAGCCCCTCAAGGTCAGTGAGGACTCAGGACATAAGAACCTGTACTGTGATATCCTATAACTCAGTGGTGTCCCAAATTTTCTGCTTAAGGAGATTATGGGGCCACAGAGGAAAGGGATCCATGATGTACAGTGTGCCTAAGGAGAGTCACCTAGAGAGAAAACATTCTCTTGGGCTTTCAGAGGGCAAACTAGTTAAGCAATGACCGTGACTCATCCAGATGGCTGACAATGACAACAGTTCTACAAAATGCTATACATGGTTTCAAGGTAAATCCTGGGGGGATTAGACTGACCTTGTCAGATACAGAAGTTACATGTTTTGTTATGTAGGTCTTGCTTTAACTTCCCTTAACCACCCAGCAGAAAAGTTTAACTACGAGATATGAAAAGTAAAGCCAGATTGATATTCTGAGCTATAAAAGGCTCAAGTCAACAGCTTCTGACATTGCCAGCTCTGCCGCTCACCCGCTACTATTATGGAATATTGTTCTATGTATACAATACTTTCTATTAGTTCATTGAGAAGAAGTATTTGTATCAATAGTGTTTAGAAAAGTTATCACGTGTGCATCTTGCACCCTGAACAACTACTATGAAGACAACAATATGCACTCTATCAATTATTGTGGCTGTCCTGATGTATTTGGAAACTGTTCTTATTAAAAACAAGAAAGAAAGAAAGAAAGAAAAACACAAATGAATATGTACCTGAAGGCACTAGGTTTAGTTTTGACTGCTTTATTTTTATTATTTATTTATTTTTTTCTTGATTCAGAACTTTTGTTTACTTATTTATTTTTATGGCCGGCTCAGCCTGCCCTGAGGGCAGGGCTGGTGCAGCATGTGGTGCCAGGGATCGAACCATGGTCCCTGCAGCCGCCCAAGCTTTCCTAAGCAGGTGCTTTAGACCACTGAGCCATCCTGCCGAGCCCCTATTTTTATTTTTTATTTTTTCAGAGAAGGACAGGTTTAGTCAGCTCACAGTTCGGGGAAGTTTCAGTCCATCCTCAGCTGGCTCATGGCAGAGAGCACATGGCAGAGAGCAGCAGTCGGTGATTGCGGGAAAACAGCAGCGAGCGCAGCAGGGAGCCAAGGCTGCAGGGGCCAGAGGCACTTTTGCCGGTTTTTAAAAAAGTAGGATTTATTGATCTAAGCCTCCTAAAGCTCATCTCACCAATCTAGCTCTGTGTTTCATGCATTGTAATTAAGCTTTTTTTTTTTTTTTTCTTCTTAGCAACATCAATAGGGAGGTGGGTCATGCCCACACACTGTGCTCTGTAGAACTATTGTGAGGACAACATGCAATGTGTCAACTTTCAAAGAAAGGAAAGGGGAAAAGAAAAAAAAAAGTAATGTTTATTGAAAGTGTTAAAGTTTAATTGTTTGATCAATCTTATATACCTATATCTATTAATCTAAACTGAGCTGATGATAAAAATATGTAATATAACCGTTGCTAAATTTAAATAATAAAAATATTAAATCATGAAAAAAATAAAAAAGTAGGATTTATTTTTAAAGTCTTAATTTTTAAGTTCCTCCCTCTACTCACTCACTCTATCATCTATGTATCTATGTATCTGTGTATGTATGTATGTATGTATGTATATATGTATGTATGTATCTATCATTTTTCTATCTATCTATCTATCTATCTATCAATCAATCATCTTTCTGTCTATATTTTAACTCAGGACTTTATGTTTTCTAGTCACGTGTTATGCTGCTGAACTATATCCCCAACCATCTTCTTCTTATTTATTTACTGGTACAGGGTCTTGCTACACAGCTTGGACTCATACTAATCTCCTATCTGAGTCTCCCAAGTGCCTGGTTTTGGCAACTAGCATGGCAGCACAGCATGTGGTACCAAGGATCAAACAAACCTGGGTCCTTGAGCTTGCCAGGCAGACACTTTGACCACCAAACTATCGCCCCAGGCCTACTCTCCTTTTATATACTTTTTCTGTTGAACAATTCAACCCACTTTCCTTGGGGAATTTCCCACAGTCTGGGTTTTGCGGAGTGCTTATTTCTCAGTCTGTATTTCCCACAAATTGGCAGGTAGGTCAGAGGCTGGGTCAGGACCCAGGGTCAGTGTCTCTTGGTGGCACGAGGCATGCCTGTAGCAGGTACATGACAGCCCTAAGGTCTGGTGGTCTCTTTGGATGGTGATAGCAACTGCTTGTGTTCACGTTGATTGTGTCAGATGACCTGCGGCTCTTCCAAATTGGCCATTTCCTTTTTACTTTGGAAACCCTTGTAAAGGGATACTTACCCTCATTTATTGTTTGGTTACCCAGGGGTACAGTTTATGGGGGCAAACAGGACAAATGCTAGGTCATTCCTTTCATCTGCCAGTGTTCAAGACAATAAACTAGGTCTGGCCAATCCGTTCCATGTCATCCACTCACAGACTGAAATCCATTGGGTTCAATTTCCTGAAGTGATTAGCACTGTGGATGCTGACGTTGTCCTCTGTGTAGCGAGTGGAAGACTCTTTTTTTCAGTTTTGCTCCAGTCTTTTTACTGCGTGCTAGAGAATTTTTCTAGCTGTATCAGTATTTGGAGTGACAAAATGTTCTGGGCTCATCTTGTACGTGTGTTGCTCCAGCCTGAAACGAACTTTTTTCAGGTTTCTCTGAGTGAGAGGCTGTACTTCAAGGCTGTAATGTGCTCACTGGACCTGGTTCTTGCTGCCCAGGTTGGTCACTAGTTCTAGATCTCTTCCATAGACAGCTTGTGGGAGTCATGTGGGGGAATTCATTGAATGTTCATAATGCTTGACTTGAGGGTCAGTTTGACTGGGTATAAAATCTTCAGTTCACATTTTCTTTCCTCGAGTGTCTTTTTTTTTTTTTTGTCTTTTTGAGACAGGGTCTTGCTATGCAGTTCAGGCAGGCCTTGAGCTCACTTTTGTGGCCCAGGTTGGTCTCGAACTCACACCGATTCTCCTGTCTCAGCCTCCCAAGTGCTGGGATTATAGGTGTCGTGTGCCACCATGCCCAGCTAGTGTCTTAAATATACAAACATCATTTCTTTTTATCATAAAGTGATGCTATTGAAAAGTCTGCTAATGTAAACCTCTCTCTGTCTCTGTCTCATCCCTATCTCTCTCTCTCTCTTTCTCTCTGTCTTTCTCTTTTTCTCTCTCTCTTTTTTTTTTTTTTTAAGAATTTTATTTATTTTATTTATTTATTTTTTTCTTGTTTCAGAATCTTTGTTTATTCACTCATTTTTATGGCCGGCTCAGCCCGCCCCAAGGGTAGGGCTGGTGCAGCATGTGGTGCTGCGGATTGAACCGCGGTCCCTGAAGCCACCCAAGCTTTCCCAAGCAGGTGCTTGAGACCACTGAGCCATCCCGCCGGGCCCCCTTTTTCTCTTTCTGAGACAAGATCTTTCTATGTAGTCCAGGCTGGCCTTGAACTTTCTATGTAGTCCAGGCTGGCCTTGAACTTTCTATGTAGCTTAGGCTGGCCTCAAACTCCCAATGATTCTTCTGCCTCAGCCTCGTGGGTGCTACAGTTACAGACATGCACCACTGCGCCCAGCTCTGATAATGTGAATTTCTTTCCCATATGAAACCATATGCTCTCATTTTCCATCTAGCTAAGGAGTTTTTTCCTTTTTATTAAAAAGTCTGGTAATTTTGCTGGCCTCTATGGATGAATATTCTTAGATATGAGGTATATTCTTTGGATATGAAACTTCAAACAATTTTTTTTTCTAGATTTCAGGAAAGTTTTCTTGAATTATTATTGTTTTTAGTATCTGCTCTACTCTTTTGCTCTGATTTTCTTTAGTGGCTACTGTCTGTCTATATTATTTTTCTGTACCTGTTTGTAATTTTTTTCTTGAATCCTTTTGATATCTTCCTTCATTTCTTCAGGTTTACATTTCCTCTGTTTTCCATCTTTTATTTCTTCTATAAATCATGTTGTGTTTCTTTGGTCTTTTAGTTTAGTCTTCATATCTGGAATGATTTTTTTTTTTCTTCAGTTCTTTCCTGAGTTCAGTTGTCTCACTTCTGAATGTTTCTTTTAGTTTTTAAAAAATATATTTTATTTATTTGGTACAGACTCTTGCCCTACACAGCTCAGACTCATAGTGATTCTCCTTTCTCAGCCTCCTCAGAGCTAGGATTATAGGCATGTGCTTGCCAGGCAGGTGCTTGGACTTCTGAGTTATCTCCCCAGCCTGAATGTTTCTAGTTTGACTTAGAATGTTCTTTTCTATCTTAGACTTTTAGGGATGTGTTTGAGCTTGATTTGAAGACGGGGGTCACTTTATCTTGTTTGATAGACATGACTTTCCATGGGCAGTGTCCCCTAGGTATGAGGCCCAATCCTAGAAGTGAGGCGGTGTGGCCACTTACCCCTTGCTGGGCTGTGACACCGCATCAGAACAATAATGAGGGAGAGGTGCATTCTGGCACTTGCTTGGTGTCCCTGGCCAACTGGCTCCAGAGAAGAAGTAGCACCTGTGGAAGCTGCTCACAGCATGGGGACCAGGAAGCGGAGAGGGAAGGGGGAAGCCAGGGATTGGGTTAGCCTTTTCTGGTCATAGCACGTTGGTCTCCTCCACCCAGGCCCACCTGTAGCAGCACGATCAGTTCAGGATCTCGTAGTAGACAACTGCAGTCACCTCCCAAGCATGGCGCCTCTAAGCACGTGAGGGTTTTGCGGAACGTGCTAAATCCTAACATAACAGCAACCATTGAAGAACAGTAGCCGTGGTCCTCAACAAGGGCCACAAGGAGACTAAGAATGTGAGCAAACTGAGGCACAGCAGCCGCCGCGGCCGCCTCACCAAACACACCAAGTTCGTGCGGGACATGATCCAGGAGGTGTGCGGCTTTGCCCCCTATGAGTGGCGCGCCATGGAGCTGCTCGAGGTCTCCAAGGACAAACGCACCCTCAAGTTCATCAAGAAAAGGGTGGGGACACACATCCGCGCCAAGAGGAAGTGTGAGGAGCTGAGCAACGTGCTGGCCTCCATGAGGAAGGCAGCTGCCAAGAAGGACTGAGCCCCTCTGGAATAAAGCTTTGCAGGAAAAAAAAAAAAAAATCCTAACATAGACCTGGTCCTTACTGCAGACCCGGAGCTCCCCTGTGCTAGGGCAGCAAACCCCTCTATGCACTCCTCTGCCCTGTCACAGGAGTCCCCTGGGTCTCCCAGTGAGTATGTGGGGACAGCATGAGGTTTCCCCCGCGTCCCCGGTGCCCTGGCTGTCTTCCGCTTTCTCCCGTGGATGCTGATAGCGCTCAGGTCTAGGGGCTGTTGCCTGTGGGTCCCCACTTGCTTATGTGTTGGAGTTTGAGGGTGCAGCATGGCACAACTTTTGTTGTCAGTCTCTGTGCTGGGTATATTGTTAAGCTTGTTACTGTTTCTTGTGTTTACATTTCGAGGTTTTGGGGATACTGAGAAATTATGAAGCTATTGTTGCCACTTCCTAGAGTATTTTTTTTTTATAATAATTAAAAGTTTGTTATGCTATATAACAGACTGGAATTAGCTGGGTGTCGTGGCACATACCTGGAATCTCGGCACTAGGGAGGCTGAGGTAGGACAATAACCGTGAGTTGAAGGTCAGCCTTGACTATGGTTGAGACCTTAGCTCGTACAAACAAAACACGGGGCTAGTGAGATAGTTCAGTGGTCTAAAGCGCTTGCTTAGGCAAGCTTAGGCAAGTGCACAGGGGCTGCAGTTCAGTCCCCGGCACCACATGCCCCATCTGCCCCACCTCTAGGGTGGACTGAGCTGGCCACAAAAGAACCAAAAAAGAAACAAACAAAAACAAAACACACATACAAAAATCCAAACAAAGTAAGTACTGAAAGTAGGCCCAATCGACTTAAAATAACTATAAAATACATAACACATAGGTGTATTTGTACACACAATTTCACCACACAGCATAGCACTACAAAGAGAAAACAATTCTTTCTTACCCCTAGTACATGAGCTGGTTTTTGTTTTCTCTGACTTTTTTTTTTTTTTTTGTGTCATGACCAGCTCAGCCTGCCCTAGGGGTGGGGCTGGCCCAACATGTGGTGCCAGAATTCAAACCGTCGACCCTTCCGTTGCCTAAGCTTGCCTAAGTAGGTGCCTTAGATCACTGAGCCATCTCACCAGCCCCTTTTTCTCATGTTTTTGTCCATTGTATTTTTTTGTTTTGTATATTCGCTGAGATTTTCAACCTTTATTAAGGCATTGGTGTGCATGGTTCAGAAATTTAAAAAATTTTTTTATTTATTTTCTATGCTTTGTATTTTAGGGAAGGGTCCACAGAGTGTTCAGGGTCTCACTACTAGATCAGACTCATAGTGATCTGTGTACAGCCTCCCAAGAGCTGGGATTACAGGGGAGTGCCACTACACCCAGTCTCCATAGACAGCTTGTGGGAGTCATGTGGGGGAATTCATTGAATGTTCATAATTCACAGCAGGCCCCAGGATCGAACACCCGGCCCCTGCACCTGCTTCCAGGTGCTTTAACCCGCTGAGCTATTTGGCCAGCACAGGCTCAGAAATTTTATGGAACCAGAAGGCTGATGGGTAGAGCAGTCCTTACCTTGCCCCTCCTAACAGTTAATCTTCAGAGGTTGTGGTTTCCCTTAGCTTTCAGCTGAGAGTCGCTTCCCCAATGACCCAGAACATACACTTCCATTGGTACCTCATGGCTGATCATCTTTATATACTTGCTTTGGAAATGTTTACATGAGGACTTGCCGCTGTTGCCCGAGGCTCCTCTCTCCGCTCAAGGTTATTATTTTTAGTTAAAAGATTTTTCTGTTATTATGAGCTGGCAAATCTGTTTAGAAAAAGGAAGTAGGGGAGTAGGGATTGAATCCAGGGCCTTTCTGCTGATATATATATAATTTTTTTTTTTTGAGACAAAGTCTTGCTAAATTGCTCAGGCTGAGAGGAATTTGCTGTTCTTCTTCCTCAGTCTCCCAGAGTTTTGGGATGGAAGGCACTCACCATCAAGTACAATTTCATCTTCTTTTTGATTTAGTTTCTTCCTCCAGCGGTGGCATTAGGCTGTATCTATTTTCCTAGAATCCTCCCGTTATGGTTTGTATATAGGTGTCCCCCTAAAGCCTCATGTAGTCATGGGGCAGCTTCTGGCATTTGTAATTGATTATTGTGGGAATGGGTGCTGCACCTGCCCTGGGGAAGGTGATTTGCCTTTCAATCTAAGGAAGGAAGTGAGCTGCTTGACGTGCTGCTATTCCTCCCTTTGCTTTTGCTTTTGCCAGCTGCCATGAAAAGTTGTTTTCTGCAATGTGCTCCTCTGCCTTGGAGCCAGCTGAATATGGACTGAAATCTGAGCTAAATAAACCTTTCCTTCCCTCATTTGAGTGTCCAGGATTTGTCCCAGCAATGAGAGAAGAGTAACTAAGACAGAATTTGGTACTGCAGGAGTGGGGGCATTGCTGTGACTAAACCTGACCATGTGGATCATGAGTGTTTGGAAACGGCTTATGGGAAGAGATAGGAAAGGTTCAGAGACATTGCCTACTTGTGAAGTGCTGGAACAGTTTTGACTCTTCTGTAGGGGAGATTCTGATCAGAGCTCAGACCAGGAGACTGGCAGAAGGTCTGACTGTAAAGATCAGGGTGGGGAGGTTTCTGCTGGGAAGAAGAAATGCACTGGATGTTGGACTCCAGATCATTTGCATTTTGACTCAGCAGAGAAGTTGTCTACATTTTGTGTGCATCCAGAGACTTTGCCTGAGAGTGAGTTTAGGCATGGCAGACTGATTAATCTTTCAAAAGATATTTCAAAGCAGCCAAATATCAGGGCGGTGGCATGGCTGTTATTGGGGGCTTTTAGCTAGATTTATGTTGAGAATGAAATGCAAAGAGCCAAGAAGGAGGATTGAAAATGTTGTGAGCTTGGCCAGAAAGGAAGTGCCAATAAAACTGTGGACTGCAAAGATAGAGCTAAGAGGATCTCCATTGCTGAGAAGGAACCAGAGAATGGAAAAGATGGCCTGAGATTATCACAGGAGGTGGCAGGACTCCACCCTTTGCAGCCTCAGAATTGCAAAGGTCAGAGACTTTGCCTTGAGGGGAAAGCCACTAAGCTCTCGGTTCCAGAATGGTGGCAGCTGAAGCAGGTTCCAGAATGGCACCGGCATGGAGAATTTATTCCTCAGAATCAGGGTGAGAATGCTCAGTGATCCATGAACTCAGTCCCAACAGCCAAGAGAGAAGGAAGCCTGGGTACTTCTCTACCTGGCAGCAGACCTTGACATCACCATGTGGCAGTGGTTTTCGGCACATTGAGAATTCAAGAGTTCTGAGGTTAAGAAGGATTTCACCTTGATTTCAGAAGGCCTGGAAGGCCAGGCAGTGTGCCCCTGAGAGGGCGGTGTGTAAAGCTTTGAGAGAGAAGCCTATTCAGTGGAAATTCCAGAAGTTTGGAAAAACCAGGAACATGGATTGTCTAAGGGAAACTGCAAAGAAGGAGCAAAGCCAGCATAAGAGAGAAGCCATGAGAGCTACAACTATCAAGAGTGCCATAGTGGTGGAGCCACATGGAGCTTACAATTTGCCACAGGTTGCTTCCGATGTTCCAAATGGAACTACTGGACTTACTGTTTGCCCTCCTGGATTTTGGACTTGTGTTGGTCCCAATGCTTGGTATCCTGTACTGCATAACTTTTGGAACAGTAATGTGTATCTTGTGCCTTTGAATGTTGGATGTGTTTTTAATTTCCATAGAGGCTCACAGAAATGTGGGACTTGGACTTTTCAGCAATGCTGATGAGACTGTTGGGAACTTTGGCAACTCTTAGAGATGGACTAAAATGTCTTTTACATAAAGGATGTGCATGAGTCTTTGGGGGTGCGGGGGTGGAATGTTATGGTTTGTGTATAGGTGTCCCCCCAAAGCCTCATGTAGTCATGGGGTGGCTTCTGGAGTTTGTAATTGATTATTGCTGCGCTTCCCCTGGGGCAGGTGATTTGCATTTCAGTGTAAGAAGGGAAGTTAGTTGCTTGAGCTGATGCTGCTCCTCTCTTTGCTCTTCCTCTTGCTCTTGCCTGACGCCATGAAAGGTTGTTTTCTGTAGTGTGCTTCTCTGCCTTGGAACCAGCTGAATAGGGACTGAAACCTCCAGGAACTGTGAGCTAAATAAATCGTTCCTCCCCTCATTTTGAGTGACGGGTATTTGCCCCGGCAACGACAGAAGAATAACTAGGACACCTCCCTTCTGTTCCTGACTGGCTTTTGGATTCCCCTTGTCTGCTTAACTGACTGTGAGCTACTCTTTGCTGGCTCCTGCATCTTCCATTTTCTTGGTTTAGTCCTTTGTTTTTTTTCCTAGAACACTCTCTAGAGACTTTCTCAAGTAAGGTGGGTCCAGAGCCAATTTATTTTAGAACTTGTGTGTATGGAAATGTGTGCTTGAGTCTGAAAATGAAAGCTCTTCTTTAGAGTGTGGGTGAGAAGTCTGACATGGCTCTGATTCTGCTCACTTTCCAGGTGGTAGTCCCACCCTGTTTCTTCTAGAAGCTTTCAGCATCCATTCCTTCTTCATTCTTGGAACTGAAGGGTTTCGTGAGGATGTGTCTGGCCATGTGGCCTTTTGCAGTTCTGAGTTCTGAGTTTTCAGTAGAACTTTCCTGGCATTCCATTTCACTGAATTTATTATTATTATATTTTTTTTTGGTGGGACTGAGGTTCAAACTCACGACCTTGCACTTGCCAGGCAGGCACTTGTGCCACGGAGCTATCTCCCCAGCCCCCATTTCACTGAATTTATGCCATCACTTATTTGTTGCAGGACTTGGGAGGGCTAGTTTTAATGCTCACCTGTGGGCCTATATAAGAATATTTTAATGTATGACTACATAGACACTTTAAGTGAGGTTCTCTTTATTGGAATAGGTGCTAGAGAGTTGTAATAAACAGGAATCTGATTTATATTCAGCAAGTGCTGTGTTTGATTGCACTTTGGGTCAACTTATTATCTCAATATTTCTGGATTAATGACAAAGAAAGATTGAGGGTGTCAAGCATTCTTTGGAACCTGAGGAGCAGACTGCACCATATGCCCAGAGCCAGCCCTGGTTCTGGGTCCCAATTGCCTTGCTTCCCTGAAGCCAGGCCCCTTACTCACTAATCTTTTTTTTTTTTTTCTCCTCACTAATCTTCAAGAACCTCATGGTCTGGTACTGCGTCCAGTTCATCTTCACTCTGCCAGACTGAACACACCACACACACACACACACACACACACACACACACACAGACACGGCAGTGAATGGACAGCCACTGTTATGCTTTAGATCCAGAATGTTCTCCAAAGCCTCCTTCTTTCTTGTGCTCAGAAGTGAGACTTCTTTGCAAGGAGATTGGATCAGCAGGGTACTAGGCACATTGGTGTGGCTTGGGAGGGCTCGTGTCTCTCCCTGGCTCCTCCCTTCCCTCCCTGCTTCTTGGCCATCATGGCCTGGGCAGCTTTCCTCCTGCAGACTTTCCTACCATGTCCTCCCTGCCGCGGAGACAGCTGGCATTAGACCAAATCCTCTGGAAACTGTGACTCATATCTCATGCTGCGGAGAGTAGGTGTGGGGTATTTTGTCCTAGCAATGAGGAAAGTGACTAAGAGAATTATCTACTTACGTGAGACATTTGCAATTTGTAAAGGACAAAGATCAGGGACAGAGAACAGAGATCAGGAACTATTCAATTTTGCAACTGTCTGACTCATGTTTATTGAATGAATTAATAATAATTAAGAGAGAACAGAATGTCAGGATCAGGAGATGTTTAACCAGGAACCATATCTTTTGTGTTGCCTGATGTTTTAAGAGACAAAAATAATATTGAACTCATAGTTTCTATGATAAAGAGAAATGAGGGAACAAATTTATTCAAAGTACAACTCTGTGCACATATGCAGGTCTGTCCCAGGATTCCAGGCAGAACAGTAGTGCCTGCCTTCCCTAGCCTGTGACAGATCTTAGAGTCGCACTGCCCTAGGACAATAGCACTTACACCACTGAAAAAATGCATTCTTTTTTAGCAGCTAACTTAATTCTGAGTCCCCACTGGTGCTTGGCGTTTATTGGAGGGCCAGTAAGTACCTGAACTCCAGATCTCCTCCTGAAATCTGACCAGCTCGGAGGACCCACCATGCAGCCCCCAGCTGCACACACACTGCAGGCATGCTTCTACCACCCAAGCACAGCTATGCAACGTGGCCTCTTGAATGCCGTAGTGGCCAGCCTGGTAGCACAGCTGGTTTCAGAGGTCTGATTGTGAGCCTCTGGCTTGCCGTGTTCTTCACAGCATGTCCTATCCGTGATGGTATGGATGGTTCTCTCTGTAGTACCTGCTAATGAGCTAAGTGTCCTGTGGGGCCTTTCATGTAACTCCCATGACACCAGCGAGTCCAGCGATGAAGCCTTTGAGCAGCGGGCCAGTTTCTCTCCCGGTCATAGTGGGAGCAGGTGGAAGGGTCGGGACACGGCTCGGGTGTGTTAGGGGTGTCCCGAATCCTCGTTCCCCTCACCACTTGCATCTTGAGAGGGGGTAGGGGGAGATACACAGGTAGGAGGGACAGGAGGGAGGGGGTGCTCTCAGGATCTGCACGGTGGCGAGGACTGCTGTGTCTATCCATTTGGCCTTCTGTAGCCCAGGCAGGGTGCAGGCCTTTCTTCCTCATGGTTTCAGAGGCTGGAGAGTCTGAGATCAGGTGTCATCACTGTCTTCTCATGAGGAGCCTCTGCTGGATGGCAGATGACTGTTTTGTCTCCTTACACAGTGGAAAGAAACCTCTCTTCACTGTATTAATTTTTTTTTTTTTTTCCGCCAGCTCAGCCTGCCCTGAGGGCAGGACTGGCTTGGCATGTGGTACCAGGCCCTGCACCTGCCTAAGCTTGCCTGAGCAGGTGCTTTGAATTGCTGAGCTATCTCCAGCCCTTCTCTTCACTGTATTTTATTTTATTAAATTTTTTTTTTCAGATAGGGTCTCACTAAGAACTGTAATCCAGGCTGGCCTTGAGCATGCTACATAGCCCAGTCTGGCCTCAAACTCATAGTCATTCTCCTGTGTCAGCCTCCTCAGGGCTGCGATTACAGACCAGTATCTTCATGTCCCATTTTTTCTTTTCTTTTTTTTTTTTTTTTCTTGTTTCAGAACTTTTGTTTATTTATTTCTTTTTATGGCCAGCTCAGCCTGCCCTGAGGGCAGGGCTGGCACAGCATGTGGTGCTGGGGATTGAACTGCGGTCCCTGCAGCCACCTAAGCTTTCCTAAGCAGGTGCTTTTAGACCACTGGGCCATCCTGCCAGGCCCCTTTTATTTTCTTTTAAATAAGGGCTGTAGTCTCCTTCAGGATAGCTCTACCCTAACGATCTATTCCCAAAGGTTCTACCACCTAACACAATCACCTTGGGGTGAGGATTTTAGCATGTGCACTTTGTGGGTGACACAGTCATTGTGGAATGGGATCCAAGAGTGAGGTGGGGTCAGGCCAGACTCTCACATGCATGTAGGGTGGTGAAATTTCCATGTCCTTTGTCACCCTGGCCTTCCTACTCCCTCAATTCTAACAAAGAGGAAGGAGACCAACATTGGACAGAAAAACAACAACACAAAGCCATAGAGGAAGGTATCAGATAGAGGGACCCGGGAAGAAGATGCTATCAGCTCAGAGTAGCTTTCACCCTCCTTGTGGGCGTGTGGATGCTGGGGTACTAGAGGAGGGATGTAAGGAGAGGAGCCGAGGCGCTGGGGCGATAGCGCAGTGGTCTAAGCGCCTGCCTGGCAAGCCGAGGGACTGGGTTTGTTTCCTGGTACTGCATGCCCGGAACCAGGGTGTGCTGATACCCACCTGTAACACGAGGATCACTATGAGTCTGAGCTGTGTAGAAGACCCCGTATCAAATAAAGAAATAAATCAAAGATTAAAAATAAAGAAAGAAAGGAAGGCAAGGGACAGTAGGAAAAGACTCCAGTTGTTCAAAAAAAGACTCCGCACAGGTCCTTGGGCAGTCGACAAGAGCCGATGGAGCCCCTAATGCTCACAGGTGTGCCAGTGGCCTAGAACCCTGGGTGGGAGCCTGGCACGCAGCATTGTCTCAGCAGGGGCTGGGGGCCCCAGGCTGGTCGAGGGCCCTGGAGCATCTGATCCTGCAGATGTGGACCAAGGGTGCAGAGGGACTATGAGGGAGAACACGCGCTTGTGGGAAGGCAAGAGCAGCAGACATGGGGTGGTCTTGCATGCCTACATCCGGGAACAAGGACCCGTGGTCAGAGGCTAACGTCAGAGCCCGGGCTGGCCAGCCAAGGAAGGGCTGGGAACAGCGGGCTCTGAGCTAGCTGAGACCAGGTGTGGGGTCTTGGGTGGTGTCTCTGGAGATCAGACATAGTCACAGGGCCAAAGTAGAAGGACAGAGATGCAATCAGTGAGTGTGCCCCCCAGTTCCTACATCAAAGTCTTAATCCCTAGTAGCTTGGAAAATGTCACTGTGTTTGAAGATAGGGCCTTCAAATGGCTGCTATGCTCAAGTTAGATGACATGCATGGCCTTATGAGCAGTTTAGGACACTGGCAACACAGAGGCAGGAAGGAGTTTGCAACAGGCCGCCACCCCGGAGCCAAGCCGCGGGCCCGTGGCTCCCGCCGACATCTCCTTGTGAGTAGCTGAGGTTGCCCAGAGAGGGATTTTCACAGCTCTAGGGAAGGGGCCATCAACTTCTTCTCTGATACTTTGCAAATCCTTACTGAGGACTCATCTGGTCCAGGCCCTGGCTAGCTGCTCGGAGTGAGTCACTCCCTGTCCTAAGGAACACACTGAAGGAACAAAGCCCCACAGGGGAGTCTGTGATCAGAAAATCAAGCTGGAGGAAGGGTTCCTGGGAAACCCGGAAGCTTGGCAGGTGCTGCCCGCGGCTTGGCCCGTTGGGAACGCCCATAACATCAGGAGTCACTGTCTCCAGCTTCCCTTAGCTTTAGAGACTCGGACACTGAGGCAGGGAGCAGCGAGTTTAGGATGTCAAGGCAGGAAGCTGCAGAAATTTGGACGCTGACTTCTAACTGAGCATTTGGGCTGTCTCTGCACATCTCGTGGCTGCCTCTCCTGACGGTGTCTGTTCAACTCTGGCATCATCAGATCTCGAAAGCACCTGGTATGGCAGGGTCAGATCCTGTTCCCAAGGAGCACAGGGTGGAGCAGGCCACTTTAAAACGTTTGGACATTTTCATTCGCAAAGAATCTGTTTTGGTCTTTCTGAAGGCCCCGCTTGGATCTCACGCTCCCTCTCCCACGCTCCTCTGGCCTCCTCCTTTCTTCCTTCAGTGGTGGGGTGGGAAACCCCTCCACTAACCTCCACCCTGTGGAGCACTCTGAGCTTGGAGAGGCTGCTCTGACTTTCGAGGCTTGTGATGGCCAAGCGCTGGGGTGCCGAGAGAGGAGCACAAGTGGGTGGCAGCTCTAGGAAACATGAGACGTGCACAATTGCCGCTGACGTTTGCTGCAGCGGTAAATCCTTCAAAGAGATCCATGTCTCTAATGCAGCGCCTTCGCAGGGCGACGGAATCCAGCTTGGTGAATCAATTGTGGCTTCATTAGTTTCTCTCTGATATTAATAGTAGATGATACCCAGCCCTCTAGGGGCCAGCTTGGCTCACCTGCACTGGGAGGAGATGGGTTGAGCCGGGAAGGCTCATATCATAAGAGACCAGGCTGGCTTTTCTCCTGTCTTGGAGCAAATTCATGCTTGTTTCATGAGTTGCTACAGGGAAGAATAAATCCAAAAGGAAGAAATAAACAAAACGTATAGGTACTAAGGCAATTAGAAAGGGCGGGGGAGAATGAAGAGCCCTGGCGTTTATGGAGAACTCAGGTCTCTCCGAACTCAGTGATTCCAGAGCCTTGCCTGTTTTTGTCCGCTCTACGAACTGCCTCATTTAACCCTTACCGTGGCTCTCTGACTATCTTCATGTTAGGGAGGAAAAAACCCCAAAGGAGCACGGGTTGGAGCAAGGGTCTTGCCGGGCCGTCCAGGTTAAGATCTATGAGAAAACAAAGTTTGGGCTCTGTTCCAAGGCATTTTAACCACATGATTCAAAATCAGGGTCTGGAATCAATCCATATCCTGTTTCTCTCTTCTCTTCTCTTCTCTTCTCTTCTCTTCTCTTCTCTTCTCTTCTCTTCTCTTCTCTTCTCTTCTCTCTCTCTCTCTCTCTCTCTCTCTCTCTCTCTCTTTCTTTCCTTCTTTCTTTTGTCTTTTTGAGACAGGATCTCAGTGTGTGGCTCAGGCTGGCCTTGAGCTCACCTTCATAGCCCAGGCTGGTCTCAAACTCACACCGATCCTCCCGCTTCAGCCGGCCAAGTGCTGGGATCACAGGTGTGCACCACCACACCCGGCCTACATCTTGTTTCTTTATGGCTTGCCACCTTAGTGATTTTCTTGTTGCTGAGAGACAATACTTGGTACCTGGATTTTGACTCATCGTTAGGAGAGGTTTTCGCCTGTTGTCTGTTGGCTCCAAGGCAGGAGGACATGGCAGAGGGGTCTGGCAGAAGGGAGTTGCTCAAGGTGTGGAACACAGGAAACAGAGAGCAAAGGCAGCATTCAGGAAGGGGGATTTGCCCAGATACCTACGTACAAGGCATAGGTGTGCCATCTAAGAACGGATTGCCCCAATATGGAGAGGACATGGAATTCGCTCTGGCCAGGGTTTGGAGCCCAGGCACAATTGTTCGCCGTGGCTATAGAATTCACATTGGACCGAAAAGTCCGAGTAGCGCTTGTACAAGAGACTCTGGAGCTTGGGTTTGTCTGGCATGGGGACTGGGAAAGGGTCAAGACATTGCTCCCTCTGCGTTGCTTGTGGTGTTGGGCACCGTGCTGGGCACACGGTAGGTGGTGCCTCGGAAGAATGGGACCACCAGCCATCCACAGACTCAAAGGCTGGGGTCAGCCTTGGCACCTGTTGTTTTCTCCTTGGGGCGCCGAGTCTATGAGCACAATGCCTAGTGTAGCTCTAATGTCCACCCGTGCTCTACCCTGCACCCACCGTTCTCCACCGTGGGGTGACTGCCTTCCATTTGCCCCCCTCGCTCTCACGGCAGGCTGCCCCTCCCCCACTGCTGTTCCTGCTCTCGCCAGGGATTTTTTTTTTTTTTTTTTCATCAGGAATCAAACTCAGGACCTTGCCCTTGCCAGACATGTACTGAGCCACTGAGCCATGTCCCCACCTAGGGACCTTTTCAGGTGCACCCCAAGCCTATCCCCGAGCCCTTACTTTCTCCCCATTATTTAGACTTCACCTGAGCATTGCTTTCTTCCATCGGTTCGGGCCCGTCTGATTATTTTCTCTTACAGCTCTGTGTATTTTTCCTTCAAGCCCTTATCATTGTTTTTAACTGCACATATTTTGCATGCAACTAATAGATTAATTTCCTTCTCTTCCTCTAGATCCTGAATCCCTCAAGAAGACGGACAGTGTCTATTTTTTGCTCATCTATGATCATGTTTCCCAAGCAACCAAGATGGTCTATAACTTGGTAGCTGCTAAATGAATGCATAAATAAATCTATTTTAGCACGTGAAGGGCTTCATGCATACATCAATGGGTGGTGTGGCAGGGAGGAATTACTTTGTCCTGAGACCTCTTGCCTCTGCAGGAGTGTGGAGGCTTATTTTCAAAACACTTACTTTAAAAAAAAAAATTGCATTATTCTCAGGCACTTGCTTAAAATGGATGTTGTAAATGAAAATCAGGAATCACATAATGTAACGCTACCAAAAAACCAAAGCAAGTTGGTTCCTATCTAGGCAAAATCCCAGAAATTATAATATAGCATTCATGAGTCTTTCAGCTTGAAGAGCACGAGACTCAAGGTGAGGTGTGTGAGAGGGGTGGGGGGGCGAGGAGGTCAGAACCGGAAGTGTGCAGCATGGCTGCAGGGCCCAGGGGGAGCTTCTGGAGGCCGCGTGGTGCTTCAGGATCTTGGCCTTGGACCAGAGGCGTCTGTCTACGCTGCTTTCTCTGGAACGCTCTTCTTCTACTTGGGCATCTCCAGAGTGCAGCTGAGTTGGCCCCATACTGTAGATGGGACCATTATGCCAAGCAGGCGCAGTAAGCAGGCCAGAGGTGACAGTCCCAAGCCCCCATCATGCAATGCGTCCATCCTGCTCAGGCTGTTCTTTTCTTTTTTTCTCCTCTCCTCTCCTCTCCTCTCCTCTCCTCTCCTCTCCTCTC
>PVJA010017314.1:0-41829 GCA_004027025.1 Myocastor coypus | reverse complement strand
TCCTCTCTCCCTCCCTTCCTTTTCTAAATGGCTATTTGTATTTGAATCTCTGCAAGGGGTTGGTTTCAATTTCAGAACCTCCTCTAAGGGGTTGTCATAAGGGTAAGAAAGATATAGCTTCTATCCCCAAGAGATCTGTGCCCCAGTGGCTAAGGAAGGCACTCATAATACACGAATAACCCTAATAAATATAGAGTTGTAGCTGTGGCTTGCCCTATGCAAAGAGTTGTGCTGGGAATTATATGAAAACATTACGGGGGAAGTGATTCTAGTCAAGAGAATCGCTCTTGCCTTCCTTCTCTGGTGAGGTGAAAGCTAAGTGGAAACCTCAAAGATAAGGAAAGGCTCTGTATACTGAAGACAGAGGACAGCATGACAACTCTTTTGATGATTACAAAGAAGGAAAAGAAAATAGTGTGGTTGGAGCAGAGAGGATGAGAATGGGAATGAAACAAAACCATTTTGGGGTGTAAAGTGGGGGCAGGGCCATGCTGGACCCGGGAAGTTGGGTTAAAATTATTTGTCTCATTTGAAGACTATGCAAAACACTTGAACACTGGGAATGGAGAGACAGTCGGATCTGCAGTCACAAAAGACTGCTTTATGTGCGTTACTGGAAGTCCCCAGCGGGTGCACAATGGACAATGGGAAGAGGCAGCTTGAGGAACGGTTGTTGCTCTGAGTGAGAACACGCGGCTCAGGGGATGGGAGTCATGACGGTGGAAGTGGAGATGCTGGGATAGTTACAGAGAAAAGCCTGCAAAACTTGATAAGGGATTCATTGAAAAGGACTGAGAGGCAAGGGGCGGGATGGAGAATGACTGGTCAGTGCTTGCCCTGTTTCTTCCGCCACTGTTCCACAGTGAATGGCTTAGTTTGAATCTACCATCCTATGACCTTAGGCTGCTCACACCCTTTCTGTTTCTGTTATTTGTTCATTTAGAAAAGCAGGAGAGGACAGTGACTTTTTCTTTTCTAGCAAAGTGCTTGTATTTGTTTAAAGCTAAGGTAGATTACTAGGTTATTTTATTTATTTATTTTTTCTAAAAGACTTTCCTTGTTAAAAAATTCCCTGAATCTGCCCTCTTAAAAAAGATAACATGGGGGTTTGATTCCTGGGTACCGCATGCCATGCAGGCTCTGCCCTCAGGTGCCTGGAGCCTGTGACTTAGTCTGGGCATGGTGGCTTACACCTATAATCCCAGTGCTGGGGAGGCTGCAAACAGGAGTATCACTATGAGTCAAAGCAGTATAGTGTGACCCTGTACCAAATACATAAAAATTAAACAAAAAAAAGATGAAATGTAATGTATTAACTGTGGTTATTCTCCCATTATTTTGTTACATAATTATGTTTTACCTTTTTGCCATAGATAAAAAAAATCCCTAAACATAAGGGGACTCCCCTCACTAAGCCATTCCCCCAGTGGAGACACTCTACCTGACACCTATGCCTTAAACCAGCCACTTATTTTGGCTCATGGTTTCAGAGAGTTCAGTCTGAGTTCAATGTATCCAAGACAGAAGCAGCACACAGAAAGGGCCTGGTGGTAGAAGTGGCTTCACTTGTCATAGCCTAGAAGGAGAATAAGAAAAGAGTGCATGTGTTGCTGTAATCAGGTGCCTTTAGCTCTTTCAGGAATGTGCTGGCATGGGTAATAGCTAGCAATGGGATGCCTTTTTCTAGTTATTTTGAGGAGTCTGTGCTGGTTGCCACAGTGCTTATCTGAGTTGACTTTCTTACTAAGAACTTAGCAATGTTCTTTCCCCCCTACAACCTCACCAGCAATTGGCAGTATATAAATTATTGCCAGATAACCATTCTGTCGGGTAGAATAGAATCTCAGTGCTGTTTTTGTTTGTATTTCCCTAGCAGCCAAAGACTTTGCGCGTTTTGTCATGTATCTGTTGCTTGTACTTGTGCTTCTGAGAAGCATCTATTCATTTCAGTTGCTCTTGATGTTAGTGAGTAGTTTATCCTGGGTGGCATCTGATGTTTTTGATTCTTTTATATATTCTAGATATCTGAAGAGTAGCTATCAAAATTTTGTTCTCAATGCTGCATGTGATCCCTTTACTTTGTTCCTTGTTTCCTTTGCAGCTTGAGAGCTTCTTACTTTAATAAGGTTCCATTTGTCCATTCTTCACATTGTTATGCTATGTGAAAAGAGTCAGGCACACAGGCTTGCAGGTGGCAGAGTTTCTGTTACAGGAGAAGCCAAACTAGAAATAAAGAACAAAATCATAGAATGATGACAAGAAATAAGGAAATAGAGCATTTACAAAAGGGAAGGGGGGGCCTGGGGAGATAGCTAAATGCTCTAATCGCCCACCTGGCCAGCTCAGGGACCAGGCTTCGATCCCTGGTACAGTACACTGTGCTGGCCCTGGAACCCGGAGCACACCATGTGGGACATTGGAACCAGATGTGGCGGCACACAGCGATCATCCCAGGGCTGGGGAGGCTGAGACAAGAGGATCACTGCAGGCCCAAGTTGCGTAGTGAGACCCTGTACCAAGTAAACAAATAATTAATTAATTTTTAAAAAAACAATTTGACAAGGAAGGGAAAAGGGGGCCAAGAGATGGACGGCAGATTACAGAGGAGAGGAAGGGAAGGGATGCTCGAAAAGTATTGTGATGGGTTAGGTGCAAGTACCAACTCCAGTGTGGTTATCATACACTGCTAACATGTACTAATACAAGTGTAAGTGTTCAAAAAATAAATAAAGCTAGGAGAGCCAGACACAAGAGACACTCTTGTAGGTCTTCCGCCCCTTCCACACCCCTCCAGCCTGGTGTCAGCTTCTGGAGCACACTCATCTAAGAACTCATCCACGGCATGTTCTGAGCTAATCTCCTCCCACAGCCCCTTTACCCCCAACACGTGCTGGAGGGTATTTTGCATACCAACAGCAGCACTCAGGCAGACTCTGAAAGGTGAAGAGATGACGTACCCTTCAGACTGAAGGAACAAGAAGTTGCTATTCCCTGAATTTTCTTTTGGTGTCGCACATGTCCTGGGAGGCGGACTAAACCACAGATGCTGCCCTCAGGACAGACGAAAGAAGCTCCTGGCAAAACCAACTCTTTTGATGAAAATTCTCTAGGAAAGTATCTGCGCTCTGGTTTTATTCCAGGGGCAAAACTGTCTGAGAGAAGCAGGCGGGTCTCTGATTCCTCTGCTGGACTGATGTTCTTTGAGTTACTGGGCAGCCCAGTGACCAGTCCTGCCCAACAGCATGGACATTCAGTGGAGTAGCTCCAAACAGAGCCACACATTCTGCCAAGTCCACTGTCACTGAAGCCCAGCAGGAAGCTGAGTTTCGATCCCACCCAGCATGGACCAAGTCCTCTGAGGTGGGCTGATGTGACTTTCCTTAAACGTGTAACTCAATTTATTGGTACAATTGAGATACATGCAGTGTTCACGTTCATCACAAGGCATTTGTACTGTGGATGCTGGGTGCCCTGCTCAGTGCCCTGTCGCTAAGACCAGCCCAAGGTAGTGAGCTCGCGCACTCACCAATCACACTTTCACCACTTGGCACCTGAAGAGTTAGTACAGCAAGAGAGCAGAGGGAGAGAAAAAGCACCCAAGTTGGGGAGGGAGCACCACTTCCTGTTTATAGATGGCTTGACGTGCTGTGCAGAAAATCCCGAGGAGTCTACAAAACACTGCCCAGCTGATAGATGAATCCTGTCAGGTTGTTGCAAGCCACAATTCCAGAGCACAACTACCAGCTACATATTTCTATGCTAGCAACCAATGTGTGAAAAGGAAGCTGATATCTGTTTTAGCGTATGTATTTGCTCAAAAATAAAATGCTAGTTGTGAATCTAGCAAAATCTGTAAACAGTCTGCCTGGTGAAAATCACAAAACACTAAAAAAGGAAACCAAAGAGTATGCAAATGCTCATGGACAGGAAAGCAGCACCTGGACAGGCTGTTGATTTTCCATCTGTTGATCTATTCATGCAACCAGTTCCTGTTAAGATATCAATAGTGCAATCTAAAATTTATGTAGGAAGCCGGGCGTAGTGGCTCACGCCTGTAATCCCAGCACTCGGGAGGCTGAGGCAGGAGGATTGGTGCGAGTTCGAGACCAGCCTGGGCTACAAAAGTGAGCTCAAGGCCAGCCTCAACTGCATAGCGAGACCCTGTCTCAAAAAGACAAAAAATAAATAAATAAATAAATAAATAAATAAAATTTATGTAGGAAAACTAGAATAATGAAGACAATTTTTTAAGCAAAAGAGTACAGCATGAGAGTTACTCTATATAAATATGTTAATTAAGACAACATGTGATTAGCAGGAAAATAAACAATAGATCAAAGAAACAGATGTAAGAGCTAGAAACAGTAATAAAAATATGGCTGATGGATTTTGACAAAGGTACAAAAACAATTGGGCTGGAAAACAGCCTTCAAAACCAATAGCACTGAAACAATTGGACATGAATAAACAATTTTGCCTTGTTACCATATACACACAAACTTCACCCTAAGCCTCACACTTCGTAAGAAAATTAGGTCAAAATAAGTTATGACTTTAAAGGCAACCTGTGAAACTTTACAACTATTGTAAAAAACAGACGAGAAACCCTTTCCTAGGTGTAGATGGAGTGCTCTTACAGATGACATTAAAAACACCATATAGATACATATATAGATATATATGACTTTTTTTTTTGGTGGTAGGGATCACTTTTCCACTGAGCTCTCTCCCTGGCCCATTTTTGTAAGAAAATGAATAGTTTCTCATCAGTTGTCACCATCTTCTGGCTTTTTTGGGTGTGTCGGGGTGGGGGAAGGGTCTACAGGGTGTTCAGGGTCTCACTACTAGATCAGACTCATACTGATCTACCTGTTTACAGCCTCCCAAGAGCTGGGATTACAGCCGTGGCCACCACACCCAGTCTTCACTGTCTTCTCAGTGTGCCCTGGGGGTGGAGCCCGCACCTTCTGGCTGTTAATTCGGGCTAGAAGTGACTGTAGCAGCAGTGGCAGGACTTGTACTAATAGTGATAGTGCTTTAGTAGTACTTCTAGTAATGATAACAACAATGATAATAAAATAACTTTCCCTTATTTAGAACATACTAGTTACAGTGCTTTGTGAGTGTTTTATCTATATTAATTAATTCTCATGATTATCCAAGGAGCTAAATTCTGAGTATCTACATTTTCCAACTAAGACACTTAAGACATAGGAGTATAAATAACTTACTTTGCATACCTAGTCAATAACTGTCAAACCCGAGTTAGGTTGACGTGTTCTACCATCCAGACCTTAACCTCTCGGCCATGCCGCAGCTTACAAACATTGTCTTTGGACTTTTGCACCATTGCCGGCAGCTGGAAAAGGATTTTAGGAGAGCATGCATTCTTTGTCTCAGTCAGATCCTAGCTTCTAAGGTTCTAGTTAGAACTGTGAATGTTTTACACAAACAGTCCATTGGTGATAGATGCTGTCTTCTGAGGAAGTTGAGAGACCTCGATGAGAATTTGAGCTGAGGAAAAAGAAGCCAGCTCTGACTTTTACAGGTAGCAATTGTTTCCATGGGTCTCAGTTTAGTTCTTCCACAGGCAGATTGTACGTGACAACTGCTCTGTGGTGTGTGACTCAGTTGTTCAGTGGTGTGGTATCCAGAGTTTGCAGATCTGAGCTCCCCTCTTTCCAGTTTTGTGGCATTTGGTGACATTTGTTTAATGTTGTTTTGTTTTAGTTTCTTGCTGTACAATGATCCGTACTTCATATGGAGTCTCTGGAGAATTAAACAGTGGAGGTCTGATTGAAAAAGCGCGGTGTTTCAGTTTGAAAAAATGACGGTAAAAGACAGATCACAGTTAATCGCCCTTAATTCAGACATACTTATGCCATCTTCCTGACTCCTCCTGAAGCAGTTCTGAAAGTCTTCTTCAGCTGGTGGCTTTAGCTGCATTGTCACAGATGCCTTGATGTCCTCACTCAGTTCAGGATGCTTTCCTTTCATAGTCATTTTAAGTTGGGAGAAGAGCGGGGGGCTGCCTGATGGTCAGTCTGAGCAGTGAGGTGGGTGAGGACGCACTGTTGTTCTCATTCAGCCAAAATTACTGTAAACATTGGTCAATGTGGCATGATAAAATCATGATAAATATTTTAAGTTAAATTTTTATTATAATAAAAGACATATTGTCACTCATTCATTCATTTATTCATTCATTCAAAACATCCCTCCATATTAGCTTTTAGAGCATGGTCCTATCATTCTTGGTAGGATCTCCTTTATTGTAAGAAGTTTTGTATAATTACACCTTTACCCTATGTTTTTATAATCTTGTATATACAAAGTGGTTTGCTGCTTGGTGCTAAGTTCAATATTATTTCATGAAATGGTAGAAAAAGAGGGAGTTGTAGAAAATTCACCAAAATTGTTCTCTTCAGAGCTACTAGCATCATTAAGGAGTTCACGATGCAACCTGCAGGTATTCACAAGACTGACATAATTGCCTCCAAGGACATAAAGGCCTCATCTCATAAATTTCAGAGAAGAGGGACATGTCTGTGGTCTGCAGCAAAGGGAGGAAGCATCATAGCAGGAGTATAGGTTTAGAGGCTGAGAATATAGATCTACGTCATAGCACTTGCCCGGCTGGCACAAGGTTCTGAGTTTGATTCCCAGTATTACAAAGAAAATAAGAGCGTAGTTTTAAACTATTGTTTGAAACCAGATAAAAAGTTCATTTGGGGCAGGTGTATTTTCACTTAGGGAGACAGCAGAAAAGAACTAGAGAAGTGGCAATAAATGATACATTTTCAGGACAGCAGAGGGGTCATTGAATAGGGTTACTTCAACAATAATGGGAGAGAACGCCAGGCAGGAAAGGTAGTTCTGATTTTGGGAATGGTGCATAAATCCATCAGCTCTTTCCATACTGTTCTCTGGCCTGGGATCTCTTTGTGGATAACTCTGGCTCAGACAACAGTGACCTTTCCGAATGCTCAGGGGAAACACTGCCTGCAAGAGAACTTCTAGAAACATCTTTCCTGTAGCGAGTTCTCATTTCAGATTGTCTTTATTCCTCTTATCTCATGTGATCCCGCAGGTTGGTTTGCCTAGGATACTATGAATTATGTCTCTTTTCTCATGCCATAGTTTATAGTTCATTTTTTGACCTTAAAAATATCCCATTCATATGAGAAATTCTGAAGGTACCTACTTAAAACTGATCACTTCTCTCTTGTCTATCTGTCAGTTAAATATTATATCTCTTCAAATGTCCATGGTGGTAGAGATCACATTGTTTTATTCCCAGTGTAGAACATAGTAATTATGAAGTGAATATAAGCAAGGGCACTGCAAACTTTGCATCTTAGGTCCTTAATATTTTTTTTTCCTTTCAGTCCCCAACACCACCTGCTATTGGATTTGCATATAGTTGGTGCATGATAGCTCTATGAATTGGAGTTCTTCTCTTCTATCGGCTTTCAAACCTGTGCATGTTTTCGACTGACAGTTTGGATTGATGTTAACTTCTGAAGAAAAATTTCTTTGTAAATCTGTGGTATCAAACCAAGCAAGATGCATGAGTGCTTTACCCTCCACTGACCCTAGGTGACTAAAATAGCTCTATTTTGCAAGATCTAACCTTTTTCATTATGGGGTCCTTGTTAGAAACTTTCATAATTATTGAAGACAGATAATATTCCACTTGAGTGGTACATTGATTTAACAATTCCCTAAACCAACTACATTGGATTTTTAGTTTTGTTCCAATTAGTGTTTTTTTCTTTGAAGTTTCCATCTTGGGTTTCCACTCTTACTGTATAACCTTTTGCGGTTTCACCAGCCTTACTTGTCTTTCTTCTTAAAATTGTTACAGAGTTAGTATAGCCGATGTTAACAGAAGCAGAGGATAACTGCTTGTAAATTATAGAGTGGGCATCTGGATGACTTTGTAAGCTCTCTCATTTGCAGAGGATGTTACTAGGAGATCTTGGCCTCTAGCCAGCTTTAGCCCAGTTTTGTCCTGGAGCTCTCTTTCGCACCACACCTTGTGGACTAAGACTGTCACTCCTCTCTGAATGGGCATAGTAAAATCATTTCCTGGAGCCAACACCCAGAGTTGACTGATTCTGAGTTCTATTTAAATGGCCCACATGGCAAACCACCCTGCTGGAGCCCCTTAAATTGCACCCTGAGAACCAATCCTTTCCCTCCACACAGCATGTGCTCACCAGCATTCCCTGCAGGCCCTGCTACCCTTTGGAAATATCTCTTGATAAGTGCGCTTTTGTAAAACACCGTTACCTCAGTCTTCCTCCTTTTCTTTGCTTTCTTCATTCTGAAAAGGTCATGCATCCATATGTTTTTAATCTTGAAGTAAGGTTCTTCTGCAGGGATACTGTTGGCTTTTGAAGTAGTTCTTTTTTAAATTATTTTATTTATTTATTTGGTACAGGGTCTTACTACACAGCTCAGACTTAAAGTAATCCTCCTGACTCAGCCTACCCAGCACTGGAATCACAGGCATACACCACCACACCAGGTTTCAGCAGTCAGCACAGCACACCTGGGTTCCAGGCTGGCACAGCATGCACTTCCTGGTATCGAACCTAGGTCTTTGCACTTGTCAGGCAGGCACTTAGACCTCTGAGCTATATCCCCAGCTCCTGGACTGGTTCATTCTCTGCTGTGTTCTATAGTGTGCTGTGAGGTGAAGCGCTGTCCATCTTTTCTTGCTAAATTTGAGTCCTATCCCCGTGGCAGCCCTCAAAGCTCTGGAATGACAGGCCTGAAGTGTGGAGAGTCCTTCAAAAACTAAGGTTGAGGTCCTATTCAACCCAGCTATTTCCCTCCTTCTGGTATTTTTCCAGAACAATTGAAAACATCATACCATAGTGATTTCTGTGCGCCCATGTTTCTAGCAGCACATTTTGGCATAGCCAAGTCTTGGAAGCAACCCAGATACCCATCGACTGAGGAATCAGTAAAGGAAATGTGGTATTTTTACACAATAGAGTATTCTTCAGCTATACAAAAGGTAAATTTGCAGTTCTTGTCAGTAAGTCGATGCGACTGAAGACAATACTCTTAAGTGAAATAAATCAAGCCCGCATGTGCAAATATTGCTTTGTCTACATAGTGTCAGAACCTGAAAGAGAAAATAAAATTTGAAGAGTACAGTAGATATTAGGAAAAGTGAAAACCAGTCAAAAAGGAGGGAATTATTGATTTCAGAAGGACAGAAGAGGGAGCAAAGTAAAAAGACATATTGATGTATGTAAGCAGGATGGTTTGGACAACTGCACTGTGGATTTGTGCTGGCCAATGGGAAAGAGCAGTTAGTCCCTAATTTGCTTTGTCTTCTTCTTTCAATCCTTTTTCTTTTTGTCTCTTTTTATTTTGTTATATGCTGTTTTCTTCCAACTTTCTATGCATATGTCCGGTAATATGAACAACTAATATAACACAATGCAATAATGCAAATACTGTAAAATGTATATTATTCATGTAGTGACATTCTGTATCATTTGTAATTTTTCTGTTTCAAAAATTTCTGTTTAAGCCGGGCGTGGTGGCGCACGCCTGTAATCCCAGCACTTGGGAGGCTGAGGCAGGAGGATTGGTGCGAGTTCGAGACCAGCCTGAGCTACCAAAGTGAGCTCAAGGCCAGCCTCAACTGCATAGCGAGACCCTGTCTCAAAAAGACAAAAAAAAAAAAAAAATTTCTGTTTAAAAAAAAAATAAAAGAAACTATGAATGATTCCTGGAGGAGGAAGTGCAAATTCCTGCCCCTACACCAGCTGCTCAGGAGTCTTTGCAGAAGGCTTTTGAGAAGGGAGAGGCAGTGGCCTGGCAGCTGGGCTTGCCCATTGCGTGACTGTGACCATTGATCCAGGGGCTGCATCTTCAGTGGTTGAGGCCTAGCAGATCACGCGGGGTACCTGGGTGGGTCAGAAGCTTGGCTGCTCTGTGCTTCCCGGCCTCTTCCTCTCCAGTTCTCATCTCCTTCTCTGCTTCCGGGTCACCATGAGCCAAGCAGCCTGGCTCTTCCACACTCCTCTGCCATGATTTCTTGGGTTGGAGGCAGTTGACCATGGACTGTACCTATGAGCAAAGTCAAGTTCCCTTTGGGTTGTGGATGTTCGGTTCTGTCTTGGCTGACTGTGCCGGGCCAATTGAAGCTTTTGGGCTGCTCAGACTTCCATGCCCATGGGGAGCCTACTGCATGCTGCTCTGTATAGTCTCAGGGGTAAGGGACAGCTCACTCCTCCAACACCAGTCACTCCGACCTAAGAAAAGATGTCTCTCTTGTTCTTCCTCCCTGCTAACAGAGCACGATGAGTGTGGCAGCGGGCAGCATGACTGTGACGAAAATGCCGTCTGCACCAACACTGTCCAGGGGCACAGCTGCACCTGCAAGCCGGGATACGTGGGCAATGGGACCATCTGCCGAGGTAGGCCTGCCACCTTTGGGGCAAGCTGCGCGTGCCACCACCAGCCTGAGCTCTTGGGTGCCTGTTGCAGGTGCTAACACAGCCAGGAGCCCTGCTCCTGGTCAGTCAGCCGGCAGGGACCCTGAGCAGGAAAGAGAGGAAACAAAATGGCCAGGCCTAGCATTTGGGTGCAGGTGTGGCTTGGGCACGTGATTTCACCCGCGGATGCCTCTGCTCAGCTTTGCATCCTGGACCCTCAGTGAGGCAGGGAAGCTGCAGCGGCTGAGGTTCATCGTTTACCCTCTGTGCTTTGCTTATCAGGCACCTGGACTGTTTCCATCCACAGATGAGACCAAGTGTTTAAAAACTTTAACGTCATTCTTAGCAATTCCAACATCAGTGCCCTGTCTTCCATCTGCATTTAGGATAAAATAGAAACTTACTTTTCCACCTTTGGAAAAGAATCTTGTCCCTGACTCGTGTGGGCTGCTGCCTGTTTCTGTCCACACCCTCAGTCCCTCCACCGAGGGCCCTGCTTCCTCATCTTCCTCCAGCACTGCTGTCCCCTCAGCCTTGAGGTGAATATCCTTCATATCTCGTGGGTCCCTGCATCACAGCGCCACTCTGTGAGCACCCATAGTACGCACCCATAGTACTTCTCAGCCAAAGCGGCATTTAGACAAAGAACCCAGGCAACCTATGGTATAGGAATTGCTGCCATCCTCATTCTGGAGGGGATGGAGTTCAGATCCAAAGAGATCAAATAACTTGTCCGAGGACACAACGTGTCATGGGCAGTCACAGAGCAGTCCTGGGATAACTCACAGATGCCCTGTGATAACCACTTATGTTAACTAAGATGCCATCTATGTACACTGGTTTGGAAGATCTAGGCTGGTCCGCATGGTAAACAGCCTTACATGAGATCGAGAAAATACATCGGTGGCATTCCTTTGGAATAGCAATTGATAAAAATCTAGCCCCACTCAAGTATGCCTTTTCTCAATTCCATCAGTTTTATCTTTTGGGGTGAATGCTGGAAAAATAGAGGTCACAAGCAGGAGGACATGTTCAGATACTCAGGCTTTTGCATCAGTATTTTCATTCACTTAAAATTAGGAACAGCCGAAATCTTTCCCCGTAAGAGAATGCTGCACTTATTTTTGTGCTGGCTTGTGCAATAGCACACGTTGGTTTGCAGTCCTGAGTCTGGGTTATGCCAGCAGGCACATGCATACACTGACACCTCTGCAAGGCATATTTTTGAGGGAAGAAAAGAAAAATAACTGAAAAATACTATATATGGTTATTTTATGCCCGATATTTTAAAATATGTAAGCATATACTACATAAATACATAAAAACTAAAAATATACCAACTGTTCACTTTTATACCCATGGGTGTAAGAAAAAGAATATTTACTTATAAAATTCTATGTTATTTATGTCCTCCAGTGGGAGTTTGAACATGAAATTCCTGTGTGGTTTTGAAAAGGCCTGTGAAGTAAGTAAATTAGGGATCAGTTTTTCTTAAAGGGTTGAAAAAATATAAAAGAGGATTCAATAAATTTTTAAACGAGAACAAAAAAGAAAAGAAAAAAGTGGAAGCAGAATTGTAGTTTCAAGAATTTTCTGCATATCAGGGCTGTAACTTAAGGAGCAATCTAGGGATTTGGTTTTAATGCCTTTTATTATCAAAATTATGTTGCTTCATAAAACAATATTAATTGCCCTTGTTCGGTGGGTTCTGTGTTTGCTGAGGCCTCTCTTGTCGGTGTGATAAGTGGCTGTTTCACCTTCATGGAATTTGAATGCCTGGCTGAGAAATATATGAGTTCAAATAAACTTCCTGGTGGCTGCAGACGCAGGGAGGAAATGCGTCTTCCCTAGGAAGTTGTGAATTAGGAAAACAATTTTCTTAAAATGGCCAGTCTTTCTCCTTGTCCCTTCTCTTTCTTCCCTGGCTGTTTATCTGTTTTTATTCATATTCTTTCCCGGTCTCTGCCTCGGTCTCTGCCCCTGTCCCCATCTCCTGTCCCTGTCCCTCCCTCCTTCTTTCTGCCCCCTGTGTGTGAGTGTGTGCATGTGTGTGTGGGTGTGTCCGCTGCTAAGAAGGTGAAAGAAAACAAAAGAGAGAAAACATAATGATAATATGTAATTTTTAAAGTAAGACTTTTGCTTACATATTTGATAAATAGATAAAAGTACTTTGAAACTATGCAAAATACGTTGTTCACTATTTTGGCATTTGGAGTTATAAGACAGAATATATGCAAATGGTTTCCAATGGGATTTGTATAACCTGACTTCAGGGTTGAGATTATCTGCAAAAGAACGTTTATGTGCATCCCCAGTCCTGCATTAATGCGGAAATGCAAAGAGGGTCTTCACACACTCTGCAGTTGTCAATATGGAGCTGATAGAATAAGCCTTCTTTCGTGTCTGTCATTAGCGCTGGTTGTAATATGGTGATCCCGGGAAGCATTCTTGCCTTAGTGATTGTTAACATTGACGTTTAGCTGTAAACATAGAGCAAGTGGATTTTATGCCTGGAATATCATTCCAGGTCCCCAAAGAGCAAAAGGGAAAGAAAGGAAGATAGACCCTTGGCGGTTTCACCACTTTTATTTATTGTTTATTTATTTATTTATTTATTTAGTACTGGGGATTGAACTCAGGACCTTGTCCTTGCCAGGCAGGTACTTATGCCGATGAACCATTGCCCCAGCCCTGATTTCATCATGTGATATTGGATAAAGATTGAAACAAATGAATGGGACAGTTTGCAGAGTGGAATTTTGTATGTGGAAAAGGTCATTAGAGGGTCAGCCAAATAACCGAGCGGATAAAGGATCCCCTTAGGGACATGCAGCAGCTGGGGTCCGATCCCCCTGGCCTGCCCTGCTGGCCCCACCCCTGGGTGTGCTGAGACAACGGTTGTGATGAGGTGTGGTGGTGCACACCTGTGATCCCTCGTCTTGGTAGGAGGCTGAAAGCAGGAAAATCACTCTGAGTCCAGTCTACATAGTGAGACCTTATAGACCCTGTCAAAAAAAAAAAAAAAAAAAAAAAGGAAAGAGCCATTAAAGAAGTCTTTAAAATATACCACTGTGTCAGTATTAATTAGGATCTGATTTAATTTGATTGCAAGTAGAAGGGTTCTACTGGCAGGATTGGGGCTATGCAGCTGGCAGAGCCTGAAAAGTCTCTAAGACGTGGGTTCCTTGTTCAAAACATGCAGGAAAATCTTCTCATTTGCATGTATACAAAGCTTTTATTTCCGCTTTGTGAGCTTGCTTTTGCTATGATAGTGTTATCTGCTATTTAACGTTGCATCCTAGGCACGGCCATGTTCTTAGGGTGAATGCTTGTCTAGGTGTGCTCCAGGCCTGTGCCAAATCTCGAGACACTCAGGGCCCACTGAGGTCAGGGTTTCCCAGCCCCTCCCCAGGACAGCGTGTCCTGGCCTCAGGCAAGGAAGCTGAGGCAGCCATCTATGCTGTTTAGACCCAGTGGAGTACTACTGAGCCATAAGGAGGGGCAGAGCCACTGGCAGGAAAGGGTTACAGCTAGAGATCGCAATGCAAAATGTAGTAAGACAGACCTGCAAACCTAGTCATCACGTGGCCTTTCTCATGTGAGACAGCCTGAAGACAAATAGATGGTAGATAAAGGGCAGAGAGGTCTTTTGCAAAAAGGAAGGAGACTGAGGACAGGCAGCAAGAGGAGGGAAGAGGATACGGAGCGTTAAGATGTGTCGAGTACATGCACCCATTCCCTGCAGGGAATGGCAAGATGCTCTGCGCATGCGGACTAGTGAACATAAAGCCGGCGAAACAACCACCGCCTCAATCCACAGCAGCTCGGCACCCCCAGGGCACTGCAGTCTGTGCCCCTGCTCTTGGATCTCCCGCACAAAGCATCTCTACCTAAAGAGTTGCTGTTAGGGACAGAGCTGTGGGCTGTGCCTGGAAACCCAGAGCGCATGCGCTGTGTCCATCCCACCTGAGTGCACAGGACTGAAAACCTCCCTGACACTCTGTACACCCAGTGCGTGCTCTGCTGTCCCAGTGGGCTCACCTACAAAACAGAACCAGGGGCGATGCCATTAAAAACTTTGAGTCGGTGATCACAGCACCGGACGGTGAGGGCCCGTGGGGGACTCCTTCTGCCCCACTCTGCACTTGTGGAGGTAGTTGTGCCACTGTTATGACAATTAGTTAAAATAAAACTTCTAAAACCCAGCTTTCCAGGGTGTGTCACAGAACCTCAGGGTGAGATTTGGGAACAGGCTGCTCGGGGCCTCGGGGTCTCCTGAGCCCAGCTCCTGCCCTCTTTCTGCCGTTCCTGCAGGTTGTCTTCATGCTCGCCTTTTGTGGCCACCTGTGGCTTGTTTGCCCCAGAGGCTCGGGTGCGATCCCTGGATGGCAGTCTCCAAACCCTGCTCTCACCACGGTAGCTGAGAAGACCCTTCTGTTGGAGACTGATTCACAATGAATACCTTAGGTCCGTTACGAAAAATGCAAATATATTGAATCATCACGCGAACTCTGAGGGTTCCTTGGTTGCTCTTTTGAGACCGGGTCCCACTACATAGTACAGAATGGCTGGAAACTCACTGTGTAATCATGGTGATCCTCTTGCCTCAGGCTCTCAGGCACTGGATCAGGCTCACAAAATCACACCTACTGAGAACTGTTGTGGTTTAAGGAGAGCCTGAGCTGTCACCAGGCCTTTCCTTCTCATATTCAGAATCAGTAGAGAGGAAGGAAGAGAAATGAAGAACATGGAGATTGAAGCATCGGCGTGAAACCTTACAAAGATTATCTCAAGAACATGGCTTATGTGTGACGAGGACGGTCTGTATACATGCTGCTGCATTCCCACATTGGACAGGCGGATGCAGCCAAGCAGAGCTGGACAGGAGCAACCGAGGGCAGGTCTGTGTTGTGCATCCCTTTATGCTGTATGGCCAGAGGAAGAGCCCCAGTAGCACTTCCTGTGGGCTCAGGGACCCCCATGCACCCATGGGGAAGGAGCTGGGCTGCTCCCGTCGGCCGCGGCCACTTCTCTGTCCTTCTAATCATAGCAAGTGAAGCAGGAGTGGATGGGCCAGGAGGCCAGGGGAGAGTTGCTCTTCCACAGGTTAGATAAACAGAATGGAAGAATCTTGCCCTCTTCTCCTGAGCTCCGCCTCAACTGAGAAGTAAGAAAAGTGTATGCACGCAATCCTGCTTGATTCCATGCAAAAGATGATATTTCTTTCCAAAATTAAATCAAATTTTAAATAATTGTTCAATTATTTAAGAGAGAAACCACAGCCCTGAGCTGCAGTGGAGATTTTATTGGCTCCAGTTTTATTTTATCAGACACAGTCTTGTCTGGCATAGGCACAGTCATTGCGGAGAACACTCCAAAGCTTTCCGATGCTCCTCAGTGCTTCAGGAGGTAATAAAGGCTGTGATGTCTTCTTCAAATCGTTCTCTTCTCCATAGAAGGAAATTCATTCATCTTCCCTTGCACCATATTTATTCTCAGACCATGCAGGGCTACTCTTCTGATTTAGTAATTTATGGCATTGAAGCCTCCTCTCTCCTTGTCTTTTCAGTCCCAGACCCCCACCCTGTTGCCCAGGGAAGCACCTCTTCTCTGTGTCCTTGTGAAGCACTCCACATGCTGCCATAGCTCACAGGATGCTTTGCTACCATTACCCATTTATTCTTTTGTGCAGACTATGCCTTCTCAGAGTTCAACAAGCAACACCTCCTGCACCTATGAGATAGCTCAGTGGTCTAAAGCACCTGCTTAGGCAAGCTTAGGCAACCACAGAGATTGCAGTTCAAGCCCTGGCACGACCTGCTGCGCCAGCCGCACTGCCAGGGCAGGCTGAGCTGCTCATAACATAGATAAATAAATACAGTTTTAAAAATAATAACCAACACCTCCTACTGCTCTGAGCATATTATAGTGCTTTGAAGTTTCCCGAGGAAGAGGAAGACTCTTTGCAAATAGGCTATAAAATTCATATATGTAGAAAATTTTCAAGAATGCAAAAGTCTGTCCTAGGACACAGGAATGTGTAAGTTGTTTAAGCCTTGTCCCCTGCCCAAGAAAACCACTACTCCCTACATGGATAGACAAACCTGCCTTATTGTGCCTTGTTTATTAACTAGGATTTGACTGTCAAAGAAAATCACCACAATAATATTCAGTTCACTATAGAAATTTCAGGAAGCTCAGAGAATTTGCCTTATAAGTTGCTTCGGAATCTTGTAGCTCTCTGAAGTAACTGACTCTGTGTCTATTTGCATGGAGCGCCTGCGCAGAAAGCAGCTTCCTAGGGATTTCTGTTTGATTGCACACTGGGTAAACTACATAAAAGAAAACCCAGAAATTCGAAACAGAAGGCTGAGAAGGCTTGATGGAGATTGAAAAGTTAATTTGACAACTCATGCTAAGGATGTAAATGAAATCCTGAATTAACGCAGATGTCCCAAGTAAAGTAGACTGTGCACATATGCTGAGAGGCTTCTAGAGGCAAGCAGGAGGAAGGCAGGGGGAGAGAACCGGCAGGTAGGTTGTTATAGCAGGTATCCCTGACAATAATAAAACTGGGTGACTACCAGGCCACAAATAACAGAAGATGGAATTTGGAGATTGGGAAGCAAATATCAAGGAAAGTAGGAAGCCTTAGTGAGGGTCTATGTCGCTCACTGGACATAGGTATGAAACCTAGTGAGGAAGAGCTCAGAAAGGTAACAGTCTAAAATTCTGCCTTGTGGACAGGTCAAGTGCTGGAGAGCATGATAAGGAGAAAGACTGAGGGATGTTGTAGGCTGGTTTGACCCAGTGCGAGCGAGCCTTTGTAAAAACATTTGTTGGTAAAAACATACTCATAATGAAACATATAATGATTACAAATATGTTTCTAAGTGTGTGCCTATGAATACAGAGCAGTTTTACAATATCAAATGAGATTCAAAGCCATGTGCCGCATCCAGTACATCCGTACATTCAGCAGGGGTAACTCAGGATCAGCGTCAGTGGGGTGAAGCACTGCCGCAAGTGTGAAGGATGTTTGTAGCAATTCGAACTACTTGCAGATTTCCATGTACAGGAAATAAGCAAGGGAGGTTCTCTTGGGTAGTGTGTCAGGTGCCCTGGAAGGTCATCATGAGATAACTGGGCCAGGTGAGAAGTGGGACTTTCAGTTTTGGAGTGCCGTTAGACGGTAGCCCATACATTATAACCATAAAGCCCGATGCGTGTGGATGGCATAACCTCGCCTACATCACTCAGTCATTTCACGTCTCCCTCAATATGAAGATACAGATATTATGGAAGAGTGATGAGAGGAAATCTGCAAAGTATATTCAGAACCTTGGCACCATGTTTAAGTGCAGAGAGACCACAGGGTTGAACTACAGAGAGACAGGAAACACATTATACAGATTTTCTCCTACAAAATCAGTTGTTGAAATTCTAGACTCTTGGGGTTGGCGACATAGCTCTGTGGTTTGAATGCTTGCCTGGGAAGTGCAAGGTCATGAGTTTGAACCCCAGTTCCACCATAAAAAAGAAAGTCTACACTCTTTACTAAGGCTTGCAAAGACCTGTGGCAGGTGACCCTACCTGAGCTTCTGGCATATCACCTCTTGGGGTATCGTCCTTCCCCATGCAGTCGCACCTGAGAGCTCCCTAACCATGTCTCCGCAGCTCAGTCAAGATGACTCCCTGTCCCTTTCTCTCTCTCTCCATGTCCATTACTGCCCTGGGCACCGTCTTCATCTTTCTCTCTTTCCAATTGACATCCTGTTCATCCTTCAGTCAGCTTGTATTTCATTATTCATTGATCTTCTCAGTGCCAAGCAATGGCTTTTCTTCCCAGTTCTTCTTGTAGCCTTCAGTGCACTCTGTCTTCTTACACTTAGCCTTTGCCACTGGCATAAGACCATGCACACTACTGATGTTCAGTGAGTATCGATCCAGAACAAGAGCTGACTGGCTCTTCTCACACAAATCAGCTCCATGATTACAGCAGGATTTATTAATCACTGCTAAATGTAGACCATCATTCTGAGAATCCAATAAAAATTGCTAGTGTAAATACTTATGTACTATTTATTTTAATGTTTTGGGAAACCATCAGTGGACCTACATCTTTACAAAAGATGCTATCCATTTGCATATGAAATTCATTGGCTGTATTTTTTGTTTAATGCTTTGTTGAGTACAGTTATACTAGAAATGGGGAAATTCTTCAGCTTGACATCAGAGGTGACAAGATGCCCAAGAGCAGCTCTTTTTGCATGGCATCTATTTCAGAATTCTTTTTGTGTGTGTGTTTGTCCCCTCTAGGTCCACATCCTTATTCAGCACTCCTAGTGTGGGCAACCTTTAGAGCTGGGAGGCATTTAAGGTGCTAGGCAACAAAGGCCTCAGGAGAAGCTAACACACATCCCTAAACACACATTGTTAGATTTAAAAAACATGTGCCCTAGCTCTATGGGTGAAATATGTTTTTGTTACTCATCTGAAACAAATCTTGTGTAAACTGAGTTTGATTGCATGATTTATGGGTCACAGATTGACAGTTCACATCATCCAACTTGGTGAAAAATTAATGGTCTGCGTTTTGGTTATGTATTAATCAAATCTTTCACTCTTACTTCCTCTTCCTGATGGTTGAACACTGTGCTGTATTCCTGCCATCCGACCTCAGGAGGTGAAGGCACAAGACCGTGAGTGAGCTACCCTGGGGAGCAAGTGCTCTTCAGAACATTCAGATTGCCAACAACATGGCGCTTAAGAAAACAGGATCTAAAATGTTACCATGGCTAAAAGACAACACAAACCTTCTGTGATTCCCCCTATGGCTTTAGTTTGATAGAATTTCATGGTGTGCAAAATTTTAATTACATCTTATCTTATTTAATGCATTGATTATATGAATAGTAAGGATGACTTCAAAACAATTTTCTTTTTTTTTGGAGGCAGGGTCTCTCTATGTATTTCAGGCTGACTGTGAACTCACTGTGGAGCTCAAGCTATCCTTGAATGCACAGTGTTGCTTTTGCCTCACTGTTCCAGGTGCTGGGATCACAGGCAGGCACTGCCATGCCTGGAAAAGAGTGCCTTTGTAATTCTATGCCATACGTCACGCTCTCTCCTGTCACTGCCAACTACATGACTAAGCCAGCTGAATTTATCTTTGAGGAAGAGGAAAGTCACAAGATCTGTGCTTCATGCTTGACCATTAGGGCATAATTAACCGCCCAGACCAGTGTGGCATATACTGTCCAATAGGACACTGCTAAGTACTGTGGTCCTGCTGTGACCAATGGAAACAGTCATGAGATCAGTACTCTAAGTGGCCTAACAGCACGGAATCAGCTTCTCTACAGTCAGTTGAGTTCTCAACCATAGATCAATGCAAGGGCATTTGTTCCAGAAGAATGAAATCTTACCCTGCCACTGGAAGTTTGAGATATCATCACTCTCTTCTGCTCCTAGGCAAGGATAGCATGCCCGAGGGCTTGAATCTTCCCTGTTGTAAGAAAAGCTGCTAGAATAGGAGACCCAAAGACCCGGCCTCCTCTCATTATATCCATGGCACCTAGACAGGGAGTTCTGAGGTCTCCACTGTGACTGGACATGGGAGATCTAAGAGAAGAGGTGGTGTGCCTTCATCACAGTTAGCAAACACATGCTCTGTCTCACAACGACAAAAGCTACCATTGGGTAGACACACGAAGAAGTCAAAACTGTTCATTCTAGTACCCTTCCTGAATGGCTGGGTAATGTTAGAAGTACTGTTATTATTGTTTATGAGTTGATCAATAGTAATTTTAACATGATTATTAACTGTGGTGTTCAGCAGTATTAAAATAACTTAAAATTATTCTATAAACTTCCTATGATGCAAATGCTTACCAACATGTACTGTTACTAATTTAATTGTAGAGTATATTATTATAGTCTTAAAATGGGGGGGTTCTATCATTGCTGATTAATTCTAAGAACAGAAAAATGTTATCCTAGGGAAAGGAGTTATGGTAAATTTTTCTTTTAATGTTTTTGGTATAGCTTCTCACTGTACAACTTGGACTCCTAGCGATCCTCTTGTTTTCAGCCTCACCTGTGCTGGGATTACAGGCCTGAACCACCTATGGGAAATTTTGAATAATATTTTCTTTAACAGTTTTTTTTTCAGGACCAGGGTTTGAACTCACAACCTTGCACTTGCCAAGCAGGAACTTGTACCACAGAGCTATCTCCCTGGCCCTAACAAATATATTTGAATTAGAAAATGAAACTCACTGTGTAATATTTGGTCATCAAGAGATGTTTATGCAAGGTCCAGTCAGGTAGCTCAGCAGATTAAAACACCTGCTTAGGCAAACACGAGGACCAGGGTTTGGGTTCCATCCCCCAGAGTGCTGGGTTAGCCCCTTCCCTGGAGCATGCTGAGGTTGTGATTGAGACTGCATGTAGTGGCACAAGCCTGTGATCCCAGTTTTCAGCTTGTGAGGCTGAAAACAGGAGGTTTACTACAAGTGAAGTCTGTATAGTGAGACCCTGTAGACCCTTGTGGAAGAGAAAGAGGGGTGGGGGATTTATGTTCATAATCCCAATAAGGTACTTCAGGAAACCCCAGGCTTTATTGAAGTCAAGAAGCCAGCATCAGTGCTTTCAAAAGGTCAGGTCCAGCCAGGAGTGGTGGAATAAGCCTGCAATCCAAACATTTCAGAAGCTGAGGCAGGAGGATAATTGCAAATTTTAGATCAGCGTGAGTTACAAAGTGAGCTCAGGGTCAGCTTTAGTTGCATAGTGAGAGACCCTGTTTCAGAAAAGATCCCCTCAAAAAAATGGGAGCTTTTTTTTTTTTTTTTTTGTAATTTTTGTCAGTGTCAGCCCTCTGGATGAGGGCAATTGCTTGACTGGTTTGCTCTCTGTAGAGCCTGAGAGAATGTTTTCTCTCTAGGTGACTCTCCCTAGGCACACTATATGCATCGTTGATCCCTTTCCTCTGTGGCCCCATAATCTCCTTGAACAGAAAATTTTGCACATACGTGGTTTCAAGGTAAATCCTGAGGGGATTTAACTGACCTTGTTAGATATGAAAGTTACATGTTTTGTTATATAGGTCTTGCCTTAACTAAGACTTAGTCATCCAGCAGAAAAGTTTAACCATGAGGCTTAAAAAGTAAAGCCAGATTAGTATGCTGAGGTGTAAAAGGCTCAAGGCAACAGCAATCGACACTGCCAATTCTACTGATAACCAACTACTATTATGGAATATTGGACCATGTATACAACTACTTTCTCTTAGTTTCAGAAGAAATATTTGTACTAATAATATTTAGAAAAGTTATCACATCTGCATCTTTACTCGAAGTAACTACTTTGAAGACAGCAATGCACATTGTATTAATTTTTGTGGCTGTCCTACTAATGTGCTTTGAAATTGTCTCGTTGTTATTTCTTATTAAAAGTAATAAAATGTTTTTGAAAGGGTGCTAAGGAAGGGGGGTGTCGTGGTATACGATGTAATGGATTGGTCAGCTTCATCAGCTTTAGAAAGCAGATCTCAAAGCACTCCTACCCAGCATTCACGATTCTCTTTCTTCAGGCACATTTCTAGTGGGGAGTAAAAACAAGGAGACAAGGAAAACATCTCCTGGAGACACCTAGTGCACTTTCTAAACTCACCAAGCCAGTGCTTACCTTTTAAAGGCTGCAGCCCAGCAGCCAATAACTGCAACCCTAGGGGATTAAGGCAAGCATGTTAAACCAGCTTGAATCTCCCCGGGAGTGGGAATCTGACACTTAGACACGTGCTAATTCTTTTGAGTACAGTTTGTGTTTGCACTTTGGTGAGCTCCAGAGATGTTTGCTATCTGTAATTGTCATAGTGGAAATGACTCCTGAGATTAGGAGAGCCATGTAAATATATTTAAGTCAGTTCTGTTTTAAAACAAGATACCGAACTGAACATTGACTTTCTGTTGCGCAATTAGGATAAGACCCTTCCTTTCCTAAGTAATGCTTCTCAGTAGACTAGGAGACTTGCATTGACAACATCACTAAAAGGCATCCAGTCAATCTGCGGGCTCTCTGCTATGCTATGATCTCTTTGGGTAGAAGTTATTTGCAAAAATATTCAGTTTTTATTTTTTAAATCTTTTTTAAATGAGAAGTAAATAGCAATGAGACAGTTTCAAAACAGGTTACTAGGACAGTTACAATAATTAACACATTGTATATTGTTGTCTTTGTAGTACTTACTCAGAGTACATGATGCAGACATGATATCTTGTCTAAACACTATTAGCACAAATCTTCTCCTTGAACTGAAAGTGGCTGTATATCTATCCTAACTATTTGGTATGTAGTTACCAATATAGATATTTATTTATTTATATCCCACTTGTTTGTTTTATTTTGTCAGAGATGGGTGTTCCATTGCCACTCAAATATTATAGGTGCATGAATTCAGCAAAATAACCCAATACAGTCCGTAGTCCATTAGTCCATAATAGTAGTGGATTATTCAGAGGTTTTAACAAGTGGTACTGTTATAGAATGGCAGCGAACTCTACTTGATCTGTTCATATTGATCTATGTTGCATGCAGAGTGTGTTCACTTTGAACAGAGAAAAACCCATAACACCTGGTTAGATACCGTATTTTAAGGCAAGATTAATTTTAATGCATTTATTACCTTTAGTTGTTATTTTTCATTATTCAAGAGAATACAAAATGGAAAAAGAAACATTAAAAATGATCTAAATAAATTAATAGGAATTTGACAATGGTTGTTGTATTATGTAACATTACCTTCAAATTAGATATTTTGAGTACCAGATATAAACATCCAAGTTTGGTTACAAAGGAAGTTATAAGAAATTATATCGAACAAAAACTTTTAAACATTCACTGCTACTTTCAGTAGACCAGCAGAAATCAGCAGTACAATTATCTAATGTACATCAATATGTTTTTCCCTTTTTCTTTTGTCTCTTTGTCCATCCCAGGTTTTCTTTCCCTTTGAATGGATTCTTTCCCTTCCACAGTGTCTGTCATACCTTTCAAACTTGAAAGAGTTGCCAGTTTTCCTTTACGAGTCACATGGCCAGAAATCTAGGCCCAGCACCATTCCTGGGTCCACTTAGCACAGACATCTTTGAAATCAGCTTAGAGGCTGCTCTTGGTTCAGGTCTTTATTAAGACAATGAAGGGTAAATGGGAAAAAGTGTACCAGTGTCAATATAATTTGGGAGCAGTGCTCAGAGCACTCTTTCCTCTGGGAGCTGTTGGGGGTCTGGTGAGTAGGACCAACCAGCAGACCATGCCATGCTTTGCATTTTCCTGCCTTCAGGTTCCTGCCCCATCCTACCCTAAACATCTTAGCCCTCAGAATTCTGTCAGTTTGCTCTCGAGAATAAAGTTAAAGATGCTCATGTCAGCGTTCTGTCAGCCCCATTGACAATTGCTTCAAGCTTAATCCTTCAGTATGGCCATCTTTCATCTCAGCCACATGGTGTTTCATGTCTGGCTGTATGGCTTCTGCCTAGTGGGGTCAATTACAGCTAGAAGCTTACTTGCTTAGAGTCCAGGAGTTACACCTTAACTTGTGACAGTGGAGGAGCCCAACCGCTTCTTGTTATTTAATTTTTCTTCTACTAATAACCACAATGGCATTTTCAGTTTCCTTCCATCATCAACCTCTGTGAATTGCACAGCCTGGGGGTTCCTGAGAGAGGGCAATGGGAAATTAAGAGAGGACAGGACACAATGATAAGAGGAAAGCTGGGACCGAGTGGGACCCGAGCTCTCTGATTGGAGAGGCAGCAATGATCCGGAACAGTCTGTGTCTTTACTTACGCGCAGTAAAAAAGGAGGAAGTGTATGACAGGGCTCAAAGTGCAGGCCTCAGGGTTTTGCTGAGAACACTGAGACTGAGACCTTCTCGGAGCTGTCTGTGCTGTAGCTAACCCGGAACAACACCAAGACACGACGCCTGCTGGGCCCGCTTGCTCTAGTCCCAAGGAATTTGCTGACCTCTAGCCCAACTGCAGCTCAGCCACTCCCCACAATCAGCTCAATGAGAAGATTGTTAGGGTAGGTGCCTCGTGCAAAAGACACTGCTTGTGCAAGATGACATAAATGACAGTAGCTGCTGTGAGGTCCAAGTCCCAAAATTTCAGTAGTTTCAACATAGTAATCTGTTATTTATTATGGGTGCTGGTGTTGACTATGGGGTGGTGACGAGTAGGGCTGATGTTGTCCAGTAGACCATAAGCTCTGTCACCGTTGGTCCTGGGGCTCCGATTTCTTCTTAGCTTTCAGAGTCTGTATCACTGCATCAACAGATGGGGAAGGAGAGCAAGGACATGCCCGGCTGACTTCTACAGGGCAACTGCAGGTGCCACCTGATTGTTTGACTCTCACAGAATTGGCCAGGACTCAGTCCATGTTTACCCTAAATAGAGCAGACTGTCAGTGCGCTGGGGAAGAAGGCGAGGACACGACATTCGTCATCTTGCTTCCCTGTGCGTGAAGGTATAGTCTGATGGGGAGAAAAGTCACTGCATTATCATTTGCAGGGCATAGACTTCCGGGTGCAATTCTGAAAGATATCATGACTGATCCACTAGGAAGCTCATTTGCAGGTCTACCACTGAGAAGGACTGGGTGGAAGCTTTCTCTCGCCGAGCGAATTCATTTGTTTGCATCCATGCCATCGCTGCTTCCGTCTAGTTTCAATCGAATTAAAGGCAGTTGGCTTTCTACCTAAGCTTCTGATCCCATTGAGAAACTGCTTTATGGGTCACTTGAAAGGAAAACAAAGAGCTTAGAATTATTAAATACCTCATAAGGAGAACTGCTGGTGACAGAGCAGCATAACACCTCACCTGAGCCCCGGGCTGCTCAGCATCCTGTGACTTACATGAATGGCTCCCACCTGTTAGTATGACGGACTCTGTCCTGTGCTTAGGGATTGTCCCTTCCAGTTGGTGAGTTTGCCATTATAAACTTGCAACAGCGGAACCATGTAGTGACACCTTTGCATTGTGTCCTATGTCACTTGACACATGGGGAGCCAGCAGTGCTGTTTTAATGTAATATATTCTGCAATGTTCTGGTCTGGAGTAAGACAAGAAAACCCAGACAGGTCTGTACAACCTACTTTAACTACACGTTTAGCTTTAAGAATAATGAACTCATTTAAGACTCATTTCCTTACTTTTAGAGTATTAAAATTTCATAAAATGAATAATTTAAATAATTGGTTTTAGAGATGAGAAGAAACCCCCCCCCCAAAGTGTAGGCTGATTTTGGAAATGTGAGCAAATGAGATTGAGACGTGATTTGGATTCAGCTGTCTTGACTGCTTGTCGTTCAGAAAGAAGTTTAGCATTCTACATAGCAAGTTTCTGTGTTGCCATAGAGTTAGGAAAACTAAGACATGATATATGTACTTATGCTTTTTTTCTTTCAAGACTATATTTTTACAAGATAAAACAAGGTATCATGAAGAATAAGAAGAGGCATTGCTTTGTATTTAGTCAAAGAGAAACCCATGGACACTGGTGTGTACTCTGAAATGAGTGGATGACATAAAAGCTCTAGAGCAGTGTTGTCCAGCTGAAAGATAACATGGACCCCATATGTGCTGGGCAATTTTGTAGAAGCTGCTTGGATGAGGATAGGACAAACAGATTCAACGCAGCTTCGTCCATACTGGCTTTACTTCAGTGGCTCCAAAGCCACCCTTAGCTAGAAGCCACCGGCACAGCAGCTCACACACACTAGATCCTCTGTGCTCCCAGAACACAGAGACGGTCCCCGGAGAGGAGGCAGGGTCACCCTCCCAATGCTTTCTGAGGCTTTGTTTCACTAAGTGGTCCAGTTTGGATTCCAGCTAAATGCCACACTGCAGCACTTATTAAGTGGACAGATGGTTGGAACCAACAGGCTAGAGGATGAAAAAATCCATTGCCTTCCACAGTACAGCATTCCCTGTCTCAGGCCAGAATTTCGCCATAAAGTTAGATATTGAATAGAAATGAGATGCATTCCTCAAAGCCCAAATTATACGAAGACAAAAAGGGAGCAGAAGGACAAAAAGAAAACAGCAAGTCTAGAGCACTTAATTTTGTCTCATTTCAAGATCAATTCATACTGAAAACAACTCATAAGAGAGCAGGCAAAATGCTTTTTGTAATGGCCTGCTCCCTGGGATGATGCTTATTAATTTTAAGTAGGGACATTCTCCACAGCCACTTGCCCCAACCATTAGTCAGAGGAATGCCCGTGCATTCTCAACGACAGTGAAAGATGGCCATTTGTGGATAATTTCCTGACACAGATAAGCACATCACTCCCTGGGATGGTCTTCAGATACTGAATTTACAGAGATTAAAACTTCTTTCTTATAGACCCAAATGACTAGGAGCCTGTAATACTTGACAGAAATTTAATTAATAAGAGACAACCTCAAACATAAACATAAGCAGAAAAGGTTTTGGATCAGACATTTTTGGAATCAAATCCCCGCTCTGGCATATGTTATAGGATCTAGGGTGAAGTGTAACTTCTCTGAGTTTGCTCTCTTGCCTAAAGAATATACACGACACGATGCTAACCTCATAGTGGAGGTGTTTGCCTCTCTTTTTTTCACTCTGCTCTTTGGAGTGCCCAGCACACAAGAGTCTGAGTGAAGGTGGGATGGTGCAAAAATGAAAATTGTGTTTCTGGCAGTTGGGTTCTGGTTATAGGATTGGTCCTGTTCCTGTTGCAATAAAAATATACATGAAACGGGACTACTTGAACCACTTCACCTCATCACACAGAGTTGAAGGCTCTGCCAGTACATGGGAAGGAAAGACGGAGCAGCCAGACACACTTTATGGGAAAGTAGTCTTGTGCTAACCGATACAGAGCCAGGGGGGCAAGAGCTCACAGTTGTGAGAAAAGGAGGCGGAACCTTCTAGATAACCTGCCAGCCTCTGCGCAGTCCCATGCCCTTCAGGCTGCTTCCCTGGGATGAAGTATCAGCAGAGTTTCAGAGGAGTCAAATTTGCTCCCAACAGAGCAGGGATCCCGCTCTCTTACTTGGCTGGTGCTGCTGTTGTGAGCTCATTGCTGAATCTCTCTGTGTATTTTATGTCCAGGGGCTAATAATTGTGTGACTTCCCTGGGTTAATTGTCAATGCTTTAGGGATGGCCTGGCATATATTTTTGTCATTTCTTCTATCTATCTCCCTACCTTGACTCTGTGCCTCAGATCTTTGCCTCCATCCTGTGAGTTAGTTTCAGACAGAATTATCACTTCTTTGGTGTGATACCCTGGGGATTTTCCTGATCTGGTTCTTTCTTGTTTCTCATGCCTTATTGGTTCTACTCATGCAAAACATGTGCTTTAGTGAACACGCACTAGCTTTAGCTTTTTGAGTCTTTGCTGCGGTAGAGTAACTAAGTGATGAATTGCGTGTGCTTAATGGATTAGTTTGCTTGGCACAGTACTGGTACAGAGCAAGTGCTTAGGTATCTGTAATCATCCTCATTTTTTGAATGGAATATATCCTATTTGCATTCAGCTTGGGTGTGTCCTTCACACCGTCGTCTAGGTTTTGCCACTTTCAAGCAGTCTGCTTGCACACTACGTGTCTTCCATGTGACTCTCCCTTTTGTGGTCGTTATCACCCCGCACTGCAGTGGTTGCTTTGCTTTATCTCTCTTTTCCCCAGTAGCCAGAGAATGCCAGCCACACACTCTTGTCATCTTTGTGTCTTTAAAGCTTAAAGTAGACAGGATTTAAAACACTTTCCTGAGGAAAACAACCATCATGGTATTTAGGAATGTTGCGTCAAGTAAATTATATCTACTTGTATTAGGTATTTTCCATTCACTGTGACAAAACACTCAACTCAGAGGATATATTGGCCTGGGCTTGTGGTTTCCAGGGGTCCAAGCTATGGCAAGCAAGCTTCAAAGCAGAAGTGGCATGGTAGAGAAGTGGCATGTCCCCCATGGTGAAGAAATGTCACTCAACCCATGGCAGCCAAGATGCAGACTGAAAGAAAGGGTGGTCTCAGGGCCTTGCAGGCCACACCCCCCATGGTCCCTCTCTCACACCTGGACCCCACATGCAACCTGAACACCAAGCTATGAACTCATCGATGGCTTAATTCCATAAGGTACACAATGTCCTCACAATCTAATCAGCTTCCTAGACTCATGTCAGGATGTGTGAACCTATGAAGGAACACTTTAGATCTAAATCATAAACATGACTATTTAGCTCACAATAAGAAGTCAATAAATGCTAATTTCATTTCCCATTAAGTTTGTCACTAAGAGTCTATGTCCTGTAGAACAAAAGCATGCCTGGAGAACATGGAGCGTCCACAAGTAAGGCTCCTGCTTATGAATAGTCTCCCCTTGGTCTCATAATGGTTGCCCTTGGATATGACCTTGGACCCGAGAACAGTGACTGCAGTAGTTTGGTCTGTCTGCTTCAGGTTCTTCTACTTAATATAAATAGTGTTTTTCTTGCAAAGAATGGAGCCAAATAAGCATAAAAAAGATGCTGTGGCCTTTTGCATGTGTGCTTTCTAACTTGGAAAAGAGCAAGGAGCCACCACTCAGCATCTTTAAGTCAGAAGGGCACTGAAAACTTTACATCTAATTGTCATGTAACCTATACTTCTTCTTAATAAAAAATGCACAATGTGGATTTCCATAAATGCTTAAAATGGATGAGAGATGTAATCAACTATATAGCCTATGCCAGAGAAGAGGTAAGAGGAAAAGAAAAGCTTTTATGTAACTTCGAAGTAGCCAGATACCAGCATCACAGCTTGGAGAATGCTCAGACTTGCCATGGGACATAGGTCATGTGTAAAAAAGTACACAGCTCTTGGAAGAGCAATAAGGGAAATACAATCTTGCGGGCACAAACAGGTATTTAATTATTATCAAGTGATATAGGAGGTATTCTCTGAAGAAATAAAGAATTGAGGGCTACTTAGGTCCCAGCAGCTGAAGTTTTAGAAATCATTTCTCCACCCCAATTTTTTTTAACCCTACTGGCAACAATTTTTTAAAACTTTCTTCTGTGAATCTGATCTCCTCCTCTCAGCCCATATGGTCCTAGCACTGTGTCTTGCAACTTAAGGACAGTTATAATTGTGCGTTGGCCACAAAGACTGGCTCAAGGTTTGACCTCATAATACATAAGCAAATCCATTTTTCCCATGTATTAATGGAAAAAGAGTTTCATTTTTAGGCTATGGAAAGAAACCTGGAGCAATATGACTAGAACCTGTGCCCATTTTGTGACCATGGGGGTGAGGCTGTCTGAGAAAGAAGCCAGCACAGAGAATTGGCCTTGGTGGGGAGTTGAACTAAGTGCTAATAACGCAGTTGGAGCTGCTGCATTCAGCCCTGCCTGGCATTGGCGTCAACCTTGGCTTTGCTAAATTCTGCCTAAAAGCTCTCATTTTTCAAGCATGGTGCTAAATGCTGGGGCATAACCCAGCCTCTTCGTGAAGCACAGCACTAACATAATTTTTGCATTTGAATAAATCTATGTATTTTTCAGAGAGTGAAGCTTTTTTGGCATAATGATTACCTACCTCACATGGTCGAGGTTTTTATTTTTAAGCCAAAGAGAAGACAATGTCTTAAATGGAAGAAGAATTAGCAGTTTGGACTAATGCATTTAGTTCTCAGGGTAAATTACTATCATTCTCAACAAATATGTTTCTAAATTGTTTTTCTGATTTATTAAAATGATGCTGCTTATGCCATTGAATATGTGGGAGCTTTATAGACATTTTTCTGCTCTTCAGTGTATCCTATAGCCTTTCCATTCAGGGCTTTAAAGTAGCCACCTCTTTACACTACTTATACCACCTTCCAATGATCTTGCAAGGCTTTGCCTTGCTCCTAGCTATTGAAATTAAAGTATCATTTATCTCTTTCTTAGAGTGATGCTTTTTTGATTTTTTTTCTTTTATCAGTTGTCAGCTAGATTTGAAGGCCAATAGCTTAATTACCTAGACAGGCAGAAAGTTGTCATGTTTTGTCTATGACTGATAGGAGCTAGAACACAAACAGACTCCAGAGAGGTTTCCTTTGGATGCACCAGTGGCTGTAATTGAAATTGCCCCATAAATTGTATTTCTTGAGCGTGGTGCTCTATTCCTGGCATTGCAGATTATGAATATTGGGGTCTACAGGGTAAACTCAGTGACTTGGAGCATTTTTTATATCATGGTTCAGACAGAAATGATAATATTTACTTGACACATTCGAATAAATAAGTGAAATTTCCCATTGCAGACAATGGCCTGTGTGGGCTGAAGGATTAGTCAGTCTCTACAGCTTACCATGTTCCTGGCCCTCTCAGCTCAGGGGCTTTCAGGGTCATGCTCAGCCATGAAGACCTACCATGATCATGAGAAGCTTTTCGTCCTGTTTTGGTATTTTGGTTCTTAATTCTGGTGTGAGAAGTCTGAGGTATAGCTAAAAATGTGTCACAGAAATGTATAATGGAACATCATGACCTCTAATAAATGGAGGTTTCTGAGATAGTATGAAGCATGCAAGCATAAACAAGAAGCCTAATATATACATCTTTTAAAATTACTCTATGAATATTCTGTTAAATAAGCAAGCCACTTTTTCTAAGAAACCCTTACAATATTATTTGATAGTCAGGCTCAAGTCTATCAAATTAAATACTTAGAGACTTTGTAAAATTTTTGAGCTAAAATGAAGAGCTGAGGTCCTTTGTTCTACAAGTATCTGAGAAAAAGCCCTGAGAATCATGAGTATATTTATGTCTAGCTCTATGCAAATGTTTAGTTAAGGATTCTTAGAGCCAATCTTCTTCTTCGTCGTCGTCGTCTTCTTCTTCTTCTTCTTCTTCTTCTTCTTCTTCTTCTTCTTCTTCTTCTTCTTCTTCTTCTTCTTCTTCTTCTTCTTCTGCTGCTGCTGCTGCTGCTTCTGCTTCTTCCTCTTCTTCTTCTCCTCTCATTATTATTATTATTATTATTATTATTATTATTATTATCATCATTATTTTATGTATTTGGAGGATCTCCCTGTGCAGCTCGGACTCATGGTGATTCTCCAGTTTTCAGCTTCCCCAGCACTAACATGACAGGCTTGCACTAGCATGCCCCATCTCCCCTCCAGTGGCTGGCACAGGGCACATGGGGGTGGAACCAGTGTGACAATGGCACCGGTCCTTGTGTGTGCCTCGTAGGCCCTTTTAGAGCTAATCTTACACATATAGATCAATCAGCTATATGTTATTTGCCATACTAACCATCCTTAGCCAAGTATTTATCATAAAGAGTTGGAGTCATTTCCACCTCGGTAAAATATTTGCATAGATAGCAAGTGATTCCACTTTAAAGAGATACGACAACCCTAGTTGCACTAGGCAGGAATACTTGTATGCAAATAAGTCAGGACTAAGGGAGCAGAAAGGAGTACTGGGACATACACGTGGGACTCAGCAATCAATAAGCATAGTAAGGGAACAGGTCTGGCACTGATGCCAGGGAGGCTTAGGGTGGTAGAATGAATAACAATGAAGAGGAATTTGAAATGAGAACCATCCCATGAATCCAGTACATTTTTTGGCTTTGAAGTGATCTATCCCTGGGGAGCTATGTTTGTTACACACTGGTGAAACTCTTTAAGTTCAAGGTGAAAGCTTCTATCTGTAAGAAGAGCAGGGATGAGACCAAAATTAATTTTCAGGAGACAAAAGGGCTCTGTTTACTGAATGCACCCAGATGGAAATTAGTGGACATGTATGGAATGCTTAACCACACGGATTGATGCCAGATATCCAGATGCATGCAATTCTATTTGCGTTTTTACCAAATCCTCCAAAGGTTGTGATTTGTGGGAAGGAGGTGAGAATGGCTTAGTGATCACCCGTCACCACACAGTTTGTAACGATGCAGCTAAGATTTCAACCCACACCTAATTTCAAACTTGGCCATTCAGAAGAACAGATAGACAACAGAGAATAAGAAAGAGATAGCAAGCGAGGTGGAATCCAGTCAGTTTCATTGCTCTAATATTGGTTTCGGGCAGGTCTAGCTTGTTTCACGGTTTGGGCTTGATTCATAGTCTAATTGTGTGATTTTTTTTTTTCTTTTCAAATCTGATGCCACTGGTCTGGGGGAGGTTTCTATCTGAAAACTTCATGACATGTCATAGTCCTTAGGGCCGTAGGTTAAAGCTCAGAAGGAACCCAGGGATACATTATTGTCCTTGTCTATATTCAGATCAAACCAACCAATCATCACTTCTTCTGTAATAAGTTGATATTTGGCAAGTAAAGTGAAAAGGTGCCAAAACAGAGCTTTACATTCCTTCAGCAAGCATGGCATTTGAGATTCTGCCCCTGTTTATGTATTCAACCTTTGAGTAGAAATTTTAAAAAAGGAAAGCCAGTAAGTAGGAAGAATGCGGAAACAGGGCTTGCATATTTGTATTAGTAAACTTCTTACTATAACAAAATACTAGAGATAGTCAACATATAAAGAGGAAAGGTTTTATTTTGACTCAGGTTTTTGAGGTGTTAGTCAAGGATTAACTAGCCTTTTACTTTTGGGCTTGTGGAGCAAAACTCCACGGCAAGACCACGTGACAGAGCAAAACTGCAAATATCACAAACTAAGGAACAAAAAGCAAGGATGAGAAGGGTGGAAGGTCCCCCTATCCCCTGGGGGCAGGGCGTGCCACCAGTGGGTCAAGGACATCTCATAAGGCCCACCTCCTGGGACACTGAAGCTCTACCAGCAGTGTCATCGTGGGGTAAGCTTGCAGCACTTGACTCTGGGGACTGTCCAGATGCCTGTCATTGCAATATTAGAGGCAGCTGTCAGCTGCTTGCACAGGGTTTTGCAGTTTACACCTCTCAGCATTTATCTGACTACTACACACACACGTGTGTGGTGATTAACCTGGTAGTGTGCCACTGATGGCAGAGGAAGTAGCCTAATTGGTGCATTATATCAAGGGACTTACACAGGAAAAAAAGGCATGATAGTTACACTGCTTGAAGTAAATGCATATCTGTGTGGATAGGATTAATTTAGAAGTGGTATGAAACACCTCGTTTACAGACAAACAAGGTGTTTTAGAGTGAGGAGCACCCTAGAGAGGTACTTCTACTTATAGGTTAGAACACCCTGGGAAAAAGGCAGATCTTCAGTCTTTTCATAGCAGAGTTGGGCTGAGAACTTAAGTGTCTTAAGTTTCACAAATACCTTCTATACTACATAATGTCTCCTGTAGCATTTTCAAAGATACTTTTATATATCTCTATTATATGCATTCCATTCTATTTATGTATATCTAACACATTGCTATTATATATTATACTTATAATACGTTATACATATTACATTATATATTACATCTATGTTGTTTATTATTATTGTTATTATTATTATTTGTATTTGTATTTTTAGGGAAAAGTCTACAGGGGGTTCAGGGTCTTACTACTAGATTAGACTTGTAGTGATCCACCTGTTTACAGCCTCCCAAGAGCTGGGATTGCAGAGTGCCACCATCCTCTGTAGCCTAATTAGCATTTCAAGAAATAGAGTGCAGTGAGCAAAGCCAGGGGCAGCTATGGTCTGTTACTGAAGATCCCAGAACGCAGAAAGCCAGGATAGGGGAATCCCAGAAAGCTGGGACTCCAGATGATAGAGAGCAGCTTCACCTGTGGGCTCTCTGTTTGCTGCTTTCTCCCTTGCTAATGGTTAACATCTGTATGAACCTAGTAAGGAAAAGGTGGAAATCAATGGAGATCGGGGTCACGTTTGTGACTATGCACATGGTCCTCCTTTACTAAAGTGATTATGCACAAGATCAATGTTCACTAGCCTGAAATAAAACTGAGTTGCTTTTGGGGTTCTTTGCTCACTGAGGGACAAATCTCAGTGAGTCCTCTGAGCTACCTTCATCGGGCCTTCTCATCATTTCTTTCAGCACTGACTCATAACATACAACAACACCGGGTCTAGTTGCCATCTCAGCACTGTCTGGGGACCGGGCCAGTGCAGTAGGCTCAGGGATCCAACTCCAGGCCCCTGTGCTTGCTTGCAGGTACTTTAATCCACTGAGCTATTTGGCTGGCCCATATATATACTATGCATACTATACAGTATCATCTATATACACTATGCATAGCAGAGACAGTCTATATTTCTATATAGATATACACTGTAGTGGTTAAGTAGCAACTGAGATTTATTTAGGAATTTAATTGTCCTCAAAGTCATTTGCACTGGGTTATATTCCAGCATTGTTGAAATAGCCCTGCAGGGAAACTCTGTCTTCAGTCATGTTTTACAGATGATGAAAAGCAGATTAAAGAAGGCCAGCAGCATGAACTTGGTCAGGGTTGCATAGCAGACGCATTCCACAGCTCAGGCTTAAGCACTGGTTCTTTGCATAAAGAATCTATGTTCCTTGCATACGTTGATCAGAAAGACACGGACGTTGTATCCAGCCCATTTGTGGCACTTGAGAATAAAAGGAGCTAGTTAGTGATTTCACTCCAAGTCTTAGACTGGACAAACTCAGGTAGGAAGTGGATCATTGGCCTTGCAGTTCTTGACCAACCAAGGATGTTTACAAACAGGGAAGTTATGAGAAAACACCAAACCCATCCTGTGCTGTTGAAGCAGCAAGATCCTGCAAGATCTCTTGACAAGCAAACAGAGGTGGTTGCAGTGCTGTGTGGAAATGCACTCATGGTGGAGGCTAGAGCCCTGGGGAAATGTGAGGGAGGGACCGCAGCCTCTGTCTTAGTTTAGCCATGGGGGTAGGAAAGTTGGACCTGTGTGTTTTTAAGCTGCCAGCTGAAGGCAGATAGATAGAATGGTGAAGTCTGAGCAGGGACTTTGGGAACAAAGAGACATTCATCTAAAAGGCACGGCATATGCCTGTTTCAGGAAAAGCATAGAATGTGTATAGGAAGACTTCTGGCCCACCATAGGCCTGGTCAGCCAGCTGTCAAAATTGCTTGAGAAGTAAAAGCTGCTGGCCTACAGTGAGACTCTCTTTTTATAGTATTAGACAATGAAAATAATAAACGGGTCTCTGTGAGAGGAGCATATGCTAAATATAAGACTAATTGCAAGATTAAATAGAACATTCATAGTGGTGCCAGAAAAGAAAATAAATAGAATGATGGAAAAAAACAATTTCTTTGCTTGCTATGAAATCGCATAATGGAAATGGTGTCATCACAATGAATTAGTAGATAACTTAAAAACTTCAGTGCCTGGGAAATAAATGTACGAATTAAGTTCCATAATTCGAGTGAATATGGATGTAATGTTTGCTCAGTTTATGAAAAATGATAAAAGGGCAGAAGGAAGAGCCAGCTGCAAAGGGGGCTTAGGCATTGGACAGTGAGAAAGTAATGCTTGGCTTCAGGGGCTGACCATGCCCTGGCAACTCAGCCGCAGCCCCATTTTTACTGGTCTGGCAGGGTTTGTCTTCCTGAGGGTGGCAGACACGCTGGTGACCAGTGATAAAAAGCACCATGAGCTAGGGCTGGCCAAATAGCTCAGCGGATTAAAGTGCCTGCAAGCAATCACAGGGGCTGGGGTTTGGTCCCCGGGCCTGCTATGCGGGCCTCTCCCCCCGGGAACACGGTGAGACGGCAATTGAGGCTGGGCATAGTGGCGTGCACCTGTAATCTCAGTTCTTGGAAGGCTGTAAACAGGCCGCTCACTACGAGTTTGATCGAGTAGTGAGACCTTGAACGCTCTATAGACCCTTTGCCCCCCAATAAAAGCAAGCTGAACCCCAGTGTCTAGTCGGTGAGCTTCCTTTCTGATGTTTTTTTATTTAGTTTAATGTTTTTGAGACAGGGTCTCTCCCTGTAGGTCAGGCTGGCCCTGAACACACTACGTAGCACAGGCAAGCCTCGAGCATGTGGCGATCCTCGCGCCTCAGTTTCCCTACTGCTGAGGTTTTAGGCATGCAACCCTGCAGCCCCTGCACCTTCCCTTTGCTCTTTAGTGAAGCTCCGCCATGCTTTCTTTTCACAGTACATTTCACAGCCGTTTCCGTGAGAGGCCAGCTGGGCTGAGGCGGCCACTGGGGGCCACCATACGGCTGTGCCGGAGCTCAGGGACAGCTGAGAGCAGCTGAGCAAGCCCTGCAGCCATCAGATGCGCACTGAATTGCTCTCAGAAGCGTATTCTTTTGCCTTACCCTGGCTTGGAGGGAAGCGGAGGGAATGGCAATGATTTGCAGTGACAGAAACGCTGGATTGCATGAGCTCATTTAAAAAGTAGAATACAGGCTCCACTGGCCTCCACGATAAGAACAGAGGGACAGAATGTGCCCTGGGAGGCCTGCGACTTTTAATGTAGCCAAGGGAGGGGCTTTAGCAGTAGGAACACCTGTGCTGAAAGGACAGTGCTGGGGACAGGACCGGGGCTACCAAGGCCTCCTCGGCCTTAGACGCTGACGCCTCAGCTTTCCTGGGTTTGCCCAGAACGTGTACTACTCCTCCTGTTTCCCAGGAAAGCAATTGGCTTGTTCTTTCAATGGCTGAAAAAACAGAGACACTATCCTTAGGAATCCCCCAGGGATGTGTTGTAAGGCAAATAGGTTTTTCTGTTTGCATCATTTGCTATACAGGTAACAACTGAACTTAAAGGTTCTTAGCAAAATACCTTTTTGAGCTAGCTTCAGAGGGAGCTGGGAATACAGTCTGCCCTGATTACATCCTGGCAAACCTCTGAGGTGGGGGAACAGCTTCACGGGAGCTGGGAAATTGGAAATGAAGGTGTGATCTTAAAGACACTGTTTCCTGTGCATTGCACAGTGCTCTCTCTGTGTCCCTCTTCCCTTCCTCTGTCCTAGAAGAATCTGGGTGTTGTGTTTCCTGATTGAAGATTACATGTTTTCCACTTATACAATGGTTCAGGGAAATGCCACATTATAAAACACCACTGGTTTCTTCTAAAAGGTTGTGCTAGTGCCTACCTACGTGTTTGGATTTGTTTATTTTCACTTACATCCAAGGGCCGCACTCCCACTTTTCTGTATGCCTTGGTGTTTCTGCTTTTAATTTTCTCCGGGTTTTGACTTCTGAAAGAAATTCGCTGCTTCTTTAAACACACAGCCCACGCTTTATCCTTTTGTCCGGACGTTCCGGACTCTCTGAGCATTCACACGTGTACCTTCCAGCCTGCTCCTCTTGCAAGCATGTCCTGCCCCCAGCCCAACCCGGCCATCCCTACCGTGGCTTCTCCTGTGCAGCTGCCTCCTGCGTGAGGCTGCGGTTCCTTTAAAGGGTGGATCTGATGTCTTTTTCACTTCCGTTGCTTTGCACAGTGTTGGGTACACAAGGCACTCTGTGGCTGGACGTCCAATACTGCTGTTCACGTCTATGTCCTTTATCTTTTCAAGGTTTTTTTCGCTTCCTATCCACATGACAGGTAATTTTTGCCTCTATTAAATAATCTTTATAGAATCATTTCCTTCACTTTATATCCCCATGATGTGTAATTTTTTACCTCTGCTGAACAATTTTCATGTAATTATACATAAGCTCTTGCTGAGAACCATAGACAGACGCAAAGATTGGCATCACTTCATCGCACATAAATGCTCCATGCACGGGATTTACTTCTTCATTGTATATTTAATAGAACTGAAGAGCTCTTGATCTGAGTGCGAGGTTTGGTTGGAAACAACTCCCCCTTGTTCACTCTTAGTAACAACACTTAAGATCTAGAAGGCGGATCTGATATTGGATCTGCTACTTACATGGTCATTTTTCAAGGCAGTGAAACCCTTAGCTTCCTAACTTAGAAGTAGCTTAAAGTTATCACCACACTTTGAATTCTTGGTCGCCTTGGAATGTGTGTGATATCTCAGTCCGGTTCCCTAGAGTGAAATGGGCTCATGGTGTTACATTATCTGCAGCTCACAGGGTTGGGTTTGGAAATTGTCCCCGCCCTGGCAGGAACTGACTGTTCTTAGGGTGACTGCCACCTGCTCTAATGTTAGTCGGGGAAGTGGGTGGAAACTTAGAGATCAAGGCATGGGGTAGAAAAATAATGGCAAGATGCTGAGTGATTAGAGGATCTGAGTTTGGGTGTTCCCAGGAGCATACTGAAAGGAAGCATTGTAGTGCCTAGATTTATATTCCTGAGTAGAGGAAATACTGGTAAAGAAATGGAAAATGAGACAGGACTAGAGGGATGGCCATTGTTATTTGCTTTGTTGGAGGGATGGGAGTTTCAGTGGTGGGTACAGGAGCTAAATTCTGTGGGGAAGTAAGGGTGCCTGTGTGCCAGGGTTATCTCATGGCAGAAGAAAACTGTATTTGCTAGCACTGACTCCTGCTGGCTGCCCACCAGCCTTGGGCGTGCAGGTGCTGACAAGGGAAGGCAGGAGGGCTGTGGTGGAAAGCTGGGGTCCCAGGAGGACGGAGGGCGGGATAGCAGTATCTTACCTAGGAGGCAGTGAGCTGGGATGCTGGGAGCTCAGCTGTGGCCCCAAGATGCAAAGCCCTCATGATTTGCTGAGAGATGCTGGGCCCCTGCGGGAGAACTTCTGAGAGCGTGTTTTAGAGCCATGTTCCCGGCCTTGAATTCCTCCCCCATGTCTGACCATCTGAGCATGCAGAGGACATGATGCGTTCTCTGCGGTTTGCTAACTGAAGGAACTGGAACCTGCATCTCTCTCCCTCTCTCGAGAATACCCAGAGAGTTGGAGTGACAAGCTTGAGAACTGCTTCGGGAGGAAGCAAAGGCAATATGCTGCTGTGGAGGCAGTGGGCTGCCCACCCCAAGGAGCTGCCAGGGTGGCATGCAAGGGCAAGTGGAAACCACACCCAGGATTTGGAGGCAAATTTCTTTACATCCACAGCGCTGACCAGTGTCATTCCTGGTCAGTGAACACCAGGTCGTGATCACTGGTGCCCTGTGGGGCTTATGCAGGATAAGCCAGCAGGAAGTACAGGGGCAGAGTGCCTTGTCAGTGGCGGGCTGGTTTGTACAATGTGCATCACAATGACCAGCTGTGCGTCACAGTGACCAGTTGTTTCTAGGACACAGGAGCAGCTGGAACTCAAAACAGGAAGTACTACCTGGGTAACGAAGAAACTGAAATGTACTGGTGCTGGGGATGGCAGTGTTATGTCTCCACCCTCATTAGTCTCCCCGGAAAATCTTTGCTGGGCACATTCCATGTAATATTTTGTGACAAGGCCCAACTGGAAGCGGTAACATTAGGCTTCTCCAAGGGTGGGTTCTAGCCAAGCTCCTAAAGAGTTTTACTAGAGATATTTCCCTGAATTGCCCTTAGGAAGACACATCCAGTGGCCCCTCACTTATCACAGAGCTTTCCTTCCAGATGTCCCTGCGATAGGTGAAAATCAGTGAAGTGGTGATGTTATATCTATTTTAGTATTTCCATATATATATTTTAAAAAGCTTATCCTCTTTCCACTCATTCATAAACCTTTCCCAAACTTATAAAACCACTACTAATGTTTTGAACCACTTTCTAAACTTGTAATTCTACATAATTTCAACAACATATGTATATTGTATAGTACAGTATGTCCTCATCCATTCAAGAAATAAATATTGTAAACCATGTATTTTAGTTCTTTTTTATGTATTTGGCACAGGGAAGGGTCTCAGTCTACAGCTTGGACTTGTGGCGATCCTCCTGTTTTCAGGCTCCGTAGCACTGGGATTACAGGTGTGTGCCACCACACCGAGTCTTGGTGGCTGGCTCAGTGCGTCCAGGCTTGGGGCTGGCATAGCATGTGGGGCCAGGTATTGCTGTGCTTGCTAAAGCAGGTACTTAGTCTGTTGAGCTATCTAGCCAACTCCATGTATTTTACTTTATTTTTATTGTGGCTGCCTCAGCTTGCTTTGGGGGTGGGGCTGGCGCAGCATGTGGTGCCAAGGATGGAACCGCGGTCCCTGCGGTTGCCTAAGCTTTCCTAAGCAGGTGCTTTAGACTGCTGAACCATCTCACCAGTGCTCTGTGCATTTTATTTTGATTTAACATTCTTTTAATATGTTAAAATTAACGTTTCTAATATATTTAAAAAAGTTTCAACTAAAACTCATTGAAACCGTAAGCACTGCGTATATAAATACGCTTACAGTACTGTACACTACCACAGGATCCCCCAATATAGTAAAAATCTGTGATGAATAATTTAGATTAAGTTGTGCTGGTAACCCATGTTATGGTTGGTATCTAGTTGTCCCCCAAAACCTCATGCAGTCATGGGGGGGCTTCTGGAGTTTGTGATTGATTATTGTGGGTGTGGATGCTGCACCTGCCCTGGGGCAGGTGATCTGCATTTCAGTGTAAGGAAGGAAGAGAGGATACCTGCTTGAGCTGCTGCTGCTCTGCCCTTCGCTCTTGCTCTTTGCCGTTACCATGAAAGGTTGTTCTCTGCCTTGTGCTGTTCTGAGTAGCAGCCAGCTAAGTATAGACTGAAACCTGCTGTTATTGTGAGCTAAATAAACCTTTCCTTCCCTCATCTTGAGTGTCAGGTGTTTGTCCCAGTAAGGAGAGAAGTGTAACTAAGACAAGCCACTACTGTTATGGACTGTTGGACTACATTGGGTTATTGTGCTGAATACAAGCACCTACACTCTTTGGAATGACACCAAGTATGAGAAGGTCCTTTGAAGACTTCTCCAAATATAGCTTCGCTAACTGCAGTGGAATGCCCATCTCTGACAAAATAAAACCTAAAAGGGGATATGAATAAATGACCATTTGTGTGTGTGTGTGTGTGTATGTGTGTGTGTGTGTATGTGAAAAAATATATATGGGTATATGCAAGGTAGTTAAGATAGATATAGAGCTACTTTCTCGTAGTTCACTCAGAAGAAAAGTTTGTACTATTATTGTTTTGATAAATATCATGTCTGCATCTTGTCCTCTGAATCACTACTAGGAAGATCCCAGTATGCAATGTATTAAGTATTGCAACTGTCCTACTAAACCTGTTTTGAACCTGTCTCATTGCTATTTTATCTTTTTTTCTCATATAAAATGAATAAAAATAAATGAATGAATAAATAAGCATTAAAAAATAAAATTTAGGCTAATATTTTTTTTAAAACCTAGAAAACAGTGAGTCCATAAAAGTTCAACCACCAAATAGTGACGGACTACTGTACTTTACAAATATCTGCTCTGTAGCATTACTCTGGCAAAGTAGTGAGAAGTTGATCTGTTTTATCGGTGTCCCCGGTGCCTACGATGCTTATCCAACCTGGGTCAAGTGTGTGAGTGATTGCTTTATTTTCTTAATTTTATTTATATATTTATTTATTTTCAATTTTTT
>PVJA010017313.1:0-41843 GCA_004027025.1 Myocastor coypus | reverse complement strand
CTGGGCTACAAAAGTGAGCTCAAAGCCAGCCTGAACTGCACAGTGAGACCCTGTCTCAAAAAGCAAAAAAAAAAGAATTTTTTATTTAAAAAAAAAAAAAAATTATTTTATTTATTTATTTCAGAACCTTTGTTTTTTTATTCACTCATTTTTATGGCCGTCTCAGCCCGCCCCAAGGGCAGGGCTGGCGCAGCACGTGGTGCCAGGGATCGAACCGCGGTCCCTGAAGCCGCCCAAGCTTTCCCAAGCAGGTGCTTTAGACCACTGAGCCATCCTGCCGGGCCCCTTCCCTTGCTTCTTTCCAAAAAAAAAAAAAAAGATGTAGACTCAAGATGAAGTAACATGGGAGAAAGGCTGTAAACCAGTGGTTCTCAACCTGTGGGTTGCGACCCTAGGGGGGTCAAACGACCAAAACACAGGGGTCGCCTAAAGCCATTCTGAATCATAACTGTAGCAAAATTATAGTTTTGAAGTAGCCACCAAAATTATTTTTTGGTTTGGGGTCACCATGACATGAGAAACTATTGCGGGGTCCCGGCATTAGAAAGGTTGAGAACCACTGCTGTAAATGATGGTGGCTGTCGCTGATGGGCTGCCTCTTGGCTGGCTCCATTTTCGGTCTGTATTTATAGTACATCAGGAGAATTATAGGAGCCTTGTGCCAAAAATGATGTGTGATAAGCCAGAGGCCTGGGAGCAGCTGCTGTGGCCGGACTGGCGCCTGGGCTCTGTGTAGAGAGCCCCTGCATCCTGCGCTGCAGCTCCCAGGAAGAGGCCTAGGGAGTTCCATGCTGCATGGAAGACAGGAAAATGTGGGGCTGGTGGAGGTAGGTAGGTAACAGTGCCGAAGTCGTTGAGTGTCTGGCGCACACCTATAATCCCAGCACTGTTAGCTAGGTGTGGTGGCGCACACCTGTAATTCCAGCACTTGGGAGGCTGAGGCAGGAGGATCAGTTCGAGTTCCAGACCAGCCTGGGCTACAGAAGTGAGCTCAAGGACAGCCTGAACTGCATATCAAGACCCTGTTGCAGAAAACAAAAAACAAAGCCAATGTTGATACTGAAAATGTATCTTTCAGATTTCTTTTAGGAAAACATAAGGCAGCCATTGAAGTATACAATGAAGCTGCTCGACTTAACCAGAAAGATTGGGTGAGTGGGGGACTTCTGTTCTATCTTCTAGAGGCATGTTAATGGGTCAGTTCCTCAGAGAGTGATCCTGTTGTTATAACGGAATCCTTACATACTAAAATATCTTCATTTTTAACACTTCATATCACTGAAGTTGCAAACCATTCTCAGTTGGTGTCCCATTTTATCTTTTCCCCAGTATGCTTGACATTGTTGGCTGTTTGACTCTTAAAAACCCTGCCTTTCTTTGGGTGAGCCTTATCCTGGGCCAATGTTTTGATTTTTTTTTTTTTTTTAAATGTATTTGGTACAGGCCCTCTGTGCAGCTTGGACTCATAGTGAACCTCCTGTTTTCAGCTTCCCCAGTGCTGGGATTATGGGCATCCATCACTACACCTGATCTCAGTGGCTGGCTCAGTGTGTGTGAGACATGGGGGATGGGAGGTCAGGGGGAAGGGGGTTGGGGGGGACTGCAGTATGTGGTGCCAGGGATCAAACCCCTCCCTGCACTTGTCTAAGTAAGTGCTTAGTCTGCTGAGCTGTCTTGCTGGCCCAATGTTTTGATTTTTTTTTTTTTTTACCCCCTACATTGTCTTAGGGTGGTATTTGCCTGTTCATTTACTCATTCATTCTTCTGTCTTAGCTTTTCAAGAGCTGGGACCCAAATGTGTCACCATGCCTGGCTTGCACTGTCTCTTTATGTCAGTTGGAGATTATGTATAGTTGCAGCAGATAATTAGACTAAATGTTGGCCTCCCCATTTGCTATTCTAACATATAACAAAATGGTTGTTACACTAGGTTTTTAGTGTTTGTTGGATAAGAATGTCTTGAAGGCTCGTAAGTAGAAGGCACCCTGACAGTCTCTATCAGTATCAGCTATGCTCAAGTCAGGACCTTGTGCTTGCCAGGCAGGCACTTATGCTGCTGGGCTATATCTCTGGCAGGCTCTTCCTAAGTTGCTTTGGCTGGCCTTGAACTTGTGGTCCTCCTGCCTTAGCCTTCTAAATAATTAAAAGCACAGGTGATGTCAGTTCTTCTTTTTCACAGCAGTTTTTTTTCAACATTTGAGGATTCTTGGGGAGCATTCATAAGTACAAGAGGAGGACCAGACTGACTCACGTCTTCTATAGTGCTGATTCTGTGATTTCCAGTGTGTGTTCAGTGTGTCAGTCACGTGCCAGCTTCGGGTGTCAGGATGAGCTATTTGAGTTGGTTTTTTGTTCATTTTTTTGAGACAGGGTCTCTATGTAATTCAGCCTGGCCTTGAACTTACTATGTAGCCCAGGCTGGCCTGGAACTCACAGTGATTCTCCTGCCTCAGCCTCCCAAGTGCTGGGATCACAGGAGTGTGCTACTACAACCAGCAATGCTGTAGAGTATTTTCTAGCTAAGGGCAAATGTGGAGCTACCAATTAAGGAAAATTGGGCCTGGATGTGCAGCTCAGTAAAGCCCTGGATTTAGCACCCCTAGTGCACACATGTATACAGATACATCCATGAAATAAAAGAGGTGCGAACTGGTCAACTTTTTCTGTGCCGTGGGGGAATGAGTTCTGAGAGCTTGGTTTTGAGTTAGGGTTAGGACGTGAGAATTCTGCCTACAGCTACTTCCCTTCCTTTTTGCACTGACTCAGTACTGAGGGAGTGTTTCCACTGCTGACACAGGGAAGCCATGGCTGGGGGCTGGAAGGATGTGCTCTGGCCGGCTGGAGCCAGCAGGGAGCCAGCCTGGAGGCGCACTTGCCCTATGGCCTGTGAGCTCCACTGCCCATGGGTGAGTGGAGGCTCAGTGCTGCTACCTTTGCAAGTGGTGCTGGTGGCAGATGATTGAAAATGAATGGCGGCAGCGACAAGAAAGGCTGAATTTGTCCCGTCTCCGCATCACGGTCTTGCAGCACCGTGAAGTGGGAAGTGCACGCATCTCCAGGGAGGTTGTGTGTAGGTCCCTGTGCTCTGTCATGCGGACAGGATTTAGACTGCAGTTGAAGAAAAATCATTTTTAAACCTGTGAGATGTTTATGAAACTTGGAACATCTGAACGAAATTGAATCCTGTTTGGTATGGTACAGAGCAGTTGTTGATCTCTCAGGTGTGGTAAGGGTGGAGCTTGACAAGCACGAGGTCCTAAGTTTGATTCCTGGTACCAAAAAAAGGGCCTGGCGAAAGGGATGTAGCTCAGTGTGAAGGAGCCGAGCACAGTCCTCGCGCCCCTGCCCATGGAGCAGGTACAGTATGGGTGGAGTAAGTTGTTGAGACAGAATGATGGGTTTGTGGTGATGCTACCTTTTTACGTGCTTAGAATATAAAAGTAAAAAAGCGCCAGAACCTTTCCATGGGTGACGCTTTCTGGGTTAAGCAAATTACTTTGCTTCTCTGAGATTTTATCTGTTAAGACTGGGAAACTTACGCCAATGTGAGAGATTCGCTGGAAAATGAAACCAACACACGTGCAGACATCTGGCACCGAGTTGTTTAGAACAGGTGCAGCATCAGGTGTCGCTGTTTTGTCCTTGTTTTAAGGACTTAGAAACTGCTAAACTGGCCATCTCTGGGCTCTGTGGCCTGGGTTCTGGGATGGATTCCCCCCTCTCAGGTGGGCCTGACACTCCTCCTCCCAAGCTGCCTTCTTTACAGAGGTTTCAAGGGCCTCCAGATGTGAAAGGGTGGGCCTGGGCCTTGCTCTTGCAGGAATGAGAACTGAAAGGCTGTGGGAAGCCAAGGTAGTTCTTCTGCATGTTTGCTTCCTCTTTTCTTTCTCTAGATCAGAGGCTGACAAACTTTTTACACAAAGCACCAGAAAGTATTTTGAGCCTTGCAGCTTCCTGCAGGCTGTCAGAGCCCCTTAGCCTGCATTTCAAGTGTCAGAGAACCTTGTGAACACAAGCAGTCACGACTGAGTTTCAGTGAAAGTTTGCAGAAAGGGGTAGAATATGAGTGGGCCAGTGGCTGGCAGCAGTTTCCTGACTTCTGCACCCTCCCAGAGAAGGCTTCTAGTGGGCTGGGGAGATAGCTCAGCAGTGTAAGCACCTGCCTGGCAAGCATAAGGTGCTGAGTTTGATTCCCTGTACCCCGTGCCTCCCCCCCACCCCCAAACCAGAGGCCTCTGGTGCCATAGTTTCCATTGGAGTGGCCACCAGGGGGCACTCTTGGCACTCTCAGCCATAGCACCTGGGCCCAGGAGAGTCCTCTGGTTGACACAGGTGTCCCGAGTTAGTCAGCATGGTTTCCTTAAGGGTGAAGCCGAGGCTGTAGGTCCACAGAGGATGTGGGTGGTGGGTGGCTTTTGGAGAGGTGAGGGTGGGGAGCTAGGCTAGATCTGCATCCCCGGGACCAAGGGATCTGGAAGGTCGCCTGTTCAGTCTGCTGTTCTCTCAGTTATAATTCATAAGTCTGTATTGAGGAACTAACCTTACAGAGTTATATGTAGCTAGCTGGGAACCTCCAGCTTTAGCGCACGCTGCCAAGTTCAGTCTTTGGCAGGCAGTGGCAGTCTTGGCTGCCTGTGTTGTCTGCGCTTCCCGTGGAATTGCACCTAAGCTGTTTGCTGTTTGCTCTTCTGTGCTGCAGGAGATCTGCCATAACCTGGGCGTGTGCTACATGTACCTGAAGCAGTTCCACAAGGTAAGCAGTGCGCGCAGCAGACGTTGGTCTGTGGATGCCGTGCCAGACAGAGGTGCACCACACACTTCCTGTTCTCTTCGTGTGTGTGTGTGTGTGTTTGTGTGTGTGTGTGTGTAGCTTTTGGGAGGTGAAAAATTAAAAATGCTTCTCTGTATATTCCCAATTTTTCTTTTTTCTTTGATGGTGCTAAGGATTGCGCCTAGGACTTTGTACCTGTTGCCAGGTGTGGTGCCACTGGGCTGTACCCCAGGAACCCCTCAATACTTTAAACTTTTTTCGCTTTGTTTTGAGACATGGTTTCACTAAGTTGCCCAGGCTGGTGTTAAACTCATAAGCTTCCTGCCTGACCCTCCCAAATAGCTGGTTCTACAGGAGTGAACTACCTATCATGCATGGTCCCAGCCTCATTTTAATTCTCATTTGCTATTATTCATCATTCTCATCATTTTTCCTGCCTTGCATCTGACAAGAAAATGGAAAATTTTAGAAATACTGTGACAGTTGGGAGTGGTGGCACATGCCTGTAATCCCAGTTTTCAGGAGGTTGAGAGGAAGATTGTCACGAGTTTGAGACCAGCCTGGGCTACAAAGTGAGCTCAAGGCCAGCCTGAACTGCACAGTGAGACCCTGTCTCAGAAATAGACCAAAAAAAAGGAACAAATATGACAGTATACTTGCTCTTTACTATATAGACTATAGTTTAATTTTGCACCATAGAAGCATAGAAGCAAAGGTTCAGTAAGAAAAGTATCAAAGTTAAATCTAAAATGTATAATCACAACTAGCTGAAATATGCCATGAAAACATATTTTAATGTTTCATAACCAAATAACAACAGTTAATACTATGTATCATTATCTTTCAGAGTGTAAGACATAGACCAAAAGGAATCTTACAAAGAGAAAACAAAACTTTCTTTACAATAATCTAAGATAAATTAATACTAAAAAATGAAACAAATATAGCATATATTGTAACATTTTTGAAGGTGCAGGGAAGATAGCTTGGGAGTCTAAGCACCACTTGGCAAATGCAAGGACCTGGGTTCAATCCTAGTACCACATACTGTGCTGGCCCAGGTAGCTGTGCCAGCCATAGAAACCAGATGTGGTACACCTGTAATCCTAGTGTTGGGGAGGCTGAGATAGGAGGATCACTATGAGTCCGAGCTGTGTAGCGAGACCCTGTACCTAATAAATGAGGATTAAAAGCAAAATATTTTTAGAACAGTGGACTATATAATTTGGGAAATTATTTGAAGCTTTCCCTGTTTCCTATTTATCTCTTCTATTTTGCTCTTTAGTTGTGTATGTATATTGTTTCTCATATAAGAGAAATGCATTTTTTAAGCTTATGGGCCTGGGGCCAGGGAGATAGCTACATAGCACAAGTGCCTGCCTGGCAAGTGTAAGGTTGTGAATTCGAACCCTGGCCCCGTCAAACAAAACAAAAAAAAATAAGTTTCTCCTATTTTTATAGGTTGCCTCTTTTGTGTGTGTGTGTGTGGAACTGGGGATTGAACTCAGGCCTTGAGTTTACTGGGCTGTCTCCCCAGTTCTGCAGGTTGTCTCTTTACTTGGTGGCTGTTTCCTTTGCTATGAAAAGGCTATTAAATTTGATGCAATCTTCTTTGATTTGTGGCATCTGTTCTCGTGCCATGGGGTTCTGTCCTCACCCATGTCTGTGTGTTCAGGAGCTGTCTGCAGAGGCAGGCGGCCCATGCTGTCTCGGCCAGGGTTGGGTGGGTGGTGTGCTCTGTAGAAGCTCAGGCCTCCCTTTCTACCTCACACCTGCAGGCACAGGACCAGCTGTACAGCGCGCTCCAGCTGAACCGGCAGGACCTGACCTACGTCATGCTGGGGAAGATCCACCTGCTGGAGGGCCGCGTGGACCGGGCGGTGGACGTCTACAAGAAAGCTGTGGAGTAAGTGTCTGGGTCTTTGTTTAGAGCAATGAGAGAGTACACAGAGTTGCTCCGTGTGCTCCGAGGGGAAGCTGAGGTTCAGGTTATGAGCTCCAGTGAGTGGCTGCAAGCGCTTCCTTTTCCTGTGTAAGGCTAAGGCACAGCTGCATAGTGCTTGCCTACAGTGCTGCCAGATCCGTGCTCCAGCTAACCTGAGGGCGACAGCACCCTAGGCTGAGGAGGGTATAAATGGCGGAAGTGAGTTGTACATGACGTGCACAGCTCCCGCTCCGTTCCGTGCTTCACAATAGCAGCAACCTGCCATGGCAGGAGAAGAGGGCAGATGTGGACTGGGTGAGATTTCGAGGCGGCTGGCATTCTGCTGTGCTGGTTTCACACGTTGTGACAGGTTTTAGATTTCCAGAGATTATACTGGGGACTGAACGCACATCTGGCCTTCAGTCTGAGCTCAGTCCGTGTCTTGCTGGGCTTCGAGCTGGGACGAGATCCCGGGCCCTTGTGCACTCTCCTGCTAGCATGCATCTCCTGCCTGTGTTTTCTTTTTTGTCTCTTAATTTTATTTTCAGTGCTGGAAATTGAACCTAGGACATTCACGTTGAGCCATTCCCCAGCCCTTTTTAGCAAAGGATTTTATTTGGAAGAGTCTCACTTTGTCACTAATTTGCTTATTCTCGGGGCACTGGGCAGTCCTCCTGCCTGAACCTCCCAGTGTGCTGGGATTACAGACATGCACCACCACACTGGCATAATACATATTTTTGAAAACATCACTAGGGTAATTCAGAGCCCTGCTGACAGTGGAAGTGACTGGCCTTGCAGAAGAATGAGGATACATGCGATCCTGTCTCCACTCTAGGGTCTTGTTTCTTCTGTGTAGGTCAGCTGAAACAGGGTGTTCTCCATTTCATTTGTTAGGTTTCTTTATAAGATGTCTGCAGTTCAGGGTCCGTTATTCCTGTAAATTAGGTTCTGAACTAAGCTTGTACTTCTATTACCTGTTTTTTTTTTTTTTACCATGGCAGCAAATTTTCTGATTGTGTTAATCACACTGCTTTCTGCATTTTCTTCAATCATACTTTGCATCTAAAAATAAATAAATAAAATACAGAGGGCTGCCCAGATAGCTCAGCAGACTAAAGCACCTGCTTAGGCAGAGCACAGTGGTGAAATCTGATCCCTGGCATGCTGTGCTGGCCCTGCCCCTTGGGCATGCTGAGATGGCAGTAGAGACTGGGCACAGTGGAACACACCTGGGAAGCTGAAAACAGGAGGATCACTGAGTCTGAGCTCCATAGTGAGACCCTGAAGAACTTGTCCTAAATACATAAAAAAACAGGAAACTGCTTTGGTTTGGTAAACTACCAAAGGTGCTTATGGGTTGGTGTGATGCTCAGGCTTGTGATTCCAGCACTGGGGCTGAAGCAGGAGGGCCACTGTGTTTTTGAGGCGAACCTGGGCTACATAGTGAGACTTGGTCTCCAACAACAAAACATACAGTAAAATCTTGCTGTCCTGAGTTTCCTGGGGCAACAGGGGAGGGGACATGTAACTGGTTTGGGACCTCAGTAGTGGCTTGGATTCTCAGTGCCAGGCTTCTGGAAGAGCAACTTTGAGGTAGTGCACAGGTCCCAAGGTGGCCATTTCCAGCAGCTGCTCCAGGAGCACATGGTGGTGTGGAGGGCATGGTCCTGTCCAATGGTGACAGATGCCGCCAGAGTTGAGGAGGTGCCTCCTGTGGTCTGGGGATGGAAGTGGTAAATGCACATTTATGATGGCATGAGGTGAAAGGCACACTGTGGGCACCCACAAAGGCTTTCCTGGGCAGCTCAGGCAGTTCTGGCTCTGGCTCCAGCTCATGTCTGCTGCAGGTGACCAGTGCCCATCATCACTCCTTAGGGGTAGGAGGTCATGCTGGGCACCTCTAGTGTTCTGTCGGATGACCCATGGCCTTCCCCAGTGTTGCTGTGGCTTTTGGTCAAGACATATATAGGGATAGAAGTGGCATGCAATGTTTTACTGAAGCTGGAGTCTCCCCGAGGGCCGTTTTGCCCCTGTGGCTGGTGTCTGTCCTTGCCTTGAGCTTGGCCGGGTACAGCAGCAGGGGCTTTGCAGTCCTCATCTTTTTTTTTTTTTTTCTTTTTTGGTGGTGGTACCAGGGATTGAACTCAGGACCCTGCACTTGTCAGGCAAGCACTTATTCCACTGAGCTATCTCCCTTGCAGTCCTCATTACTGGGAAAATGATGCTGCATGGCAACATGAGCACAGTGGCAACAGAAAAGGATCTGTGGGGAGACTCGTGTACGCCATGTGTTCCTGCTTGCCTGCTCTGCCTCAGTGTGGTCAAGCGTATCGGAGCATATTCCACAGGGCTGCACTTAGGCTGCTGGCCCTGAGAAAGGAATTTGAATTTCTGTCCTTAATTTGCTGTGCAAACCTTGCTGAAGCCAGGTTTAATTTTTTTTTTTTTTTTTTAATTTATAGTACTGAGGATTGAACCTAGGGCCTTTGTACTGACCTACATACAAGGCCATAAAAATTTTTATTTTTTATTTATTTATTTTTTTTAGGGAGTCTCCCTACATTACCTAGGTTGGGGTTGGGCTTACGGTTCTCCTACCTTGACCTCCCAGAGAGCTTGCTGGCTTTAGATGGGCGTTCCATGACTCTGGGCTGGAAATGACCTCCTCTTACATGCATTTCTTTGGGTGAAGGAGGGGTGGCAGTCCCTCAGCAGTGCAAGAGGGCAGCCAGCCGTGCATGGGTCTTAGTTTTCTCTCATTGCTGAGACAAAACACCCAAAGTTAAAGGGGGAGTTTATTTAGTTCACAGTTTATAGAGGTTTCAGCCCATAGTTGGCTAACCCCAAGGCAGGGTGGGGTGGTACAGGGTAACCATTCATGGTGGCAGAAGATAGTAAAAGCAACAGGGCAAAGACAAGGCTCTTCTTGTCCTTTAAGTTGTATCCAGGCTCCTGCATAAGGGTGGGTGTAGCACTTCCACCCTTAATTCCAGCCAGAGTGATGCCAAACCAAGCTATGGAGTGATTTATTAATCACACACCCTTAATCCCAGCATCACACAGTGTAGAATCAGCCACCTCTGCCAAGTCCTATGACCTCATGGGGCTTGGGGGCGAACATCTAGACACAAACCATAACAGCGCATGTGTCTCTGTGCATCTCTTTTACAGGTTCTCGCCAGAAAACACAGAGCTCCACACAACACTGGGGCTGCTCTACTTACAGGTAGGGATACCCTTTCTTCACCATGGCTGTTGGAAATGCTTGTGGAGGCCTCTGCACTCTGATATTCAATGCATTTTACTAATGGTTACCGAGTACATGAATCTCCCTCTGTATTCGATATTTTGCTAAAGGAGTTCATCTGTTTCACTTGCATCGGAAGAACTCTGTGATAGCCTCTGCGCCACCTCGATTTGTACCCAACCAGAAAGGGTGTGAGGGGCCTAGCAGGATGGCTCAGTGGTTTAAAGCGCCTGCTTGGGAAAGCTTGGGCGGCTTCAGGGACCGCGGTTCAATCCCTGGCACCACATGCTGTGCCAGCCCTGCCCTCGGGGTGGGCGGAGCCGGCCATAAAAATGAGTGAATAAACAAATAAAGGTTCTGAAACAAGAAAAAAATAAATAAATTAAAAAAAACAAAACAAAACAAAAAAAAAACAGAAAGGGTGTGAGAAACCACTTCTGTCTTGGAAGTGAAACCACTCCCAGTGAGCATTCACTGGGCCTTGGACAAAGCTGTTTCTGTCTTGCTCCCTCCAGCCAGGTCTTACAGGAAATCAAGACAGCAAAGTACCCTTTGGCCACAGTAAAAAAAACTTCCACTGTTCTCTGCATTCCCTAGAGCAGATGGTTCTCTTAGCTCCATCGCTTCTTATCCTCAGCCTGAGACCTGGAGCTGGGGCTGTCTGCCCTGCTTTTCTTCCAGGTCTGCCTTGTGGGAGCCCTGATGTTGTTCCTGCCCCTCCTTAACAGGCACTGGGAGCTTAACTCTTGGTCCTGACTTGGGCAAATGGCCCCACTGGACATGACACTAGCCAACTGTCCAGTTGCAGGTGTTAATGTGGAACAGCATAGAAGTTACAGAAGTAGTTTTTGAAAAATAGCTGCTTGGCCATTACCAGGAGACAACAAAATAAAAAAACCCACAAATACAGGGATTGCTTTCTTTCTTTTTTTTTTTTTTTTTTTGGTGGGACTGGGGTTCAAACTCACGACCTTGCACTTGCCAGGCAGGCACTTGTGCCACGGAGCTATCTCCCCAGCCCCAGGGATTGTTTTCTTTCAATGAGCAGGTATTTCTGTTCAGCATACGGCTGACCATCTCCTTCCTGATATCAATTCTCTGCTTTTCCCCAAGCTGGGCATGTACCAAAAGGCATTCGAACATTTTGGAAATGCACTGTCATATGACCCCACCAACTACAAGGTACGGCGGGCTGAGAGTTGCGGGGAGACCAGACTGTGAAAGCAAGAGGGGAGCTTCCTCATGGGGAAACCTGAGAAGGGGATCATCATCCCTAGCCCTTGCAGCACAGGGCCAACCTGAGCACCTGGCCCCTGCCCGGCAAGTGCTCCACCATTGAAACATGGCACTGCCCAGGTGAAAATATTATAAGTTGTGGTGCCTTGTTGGGTGTCATCTGAGGATACCTGTTTTAACCCCTGTGGAAAATAGAGTCACAGTACTATGTGGAAATATTACTTGGAAACTGCAAAGCCTGTGTCACTTGTCAGAAGTAACTGGTGAGGTGACTTAGAGCCACAGTGACTATAGGCGACAACAGTCAGATGTGACCAGGGATAAGACAGAGCCTAGGGTACATGAATAGCTCTGAGGAGATGCAGCCAGTAAGGCTGCTCAGTAGCACACCAGTCCCAACCTAGGGCAGTGGGAGCCCTACATAGCCCCAGAGAGGCTGGGCCGGCTCCCCTCCAGTGGCAGCAAGACTGGGGTGTGGAACAGTGGGTGCAGGTGTTTCTGAGCACTGGGCCCCTCAGTGTACACATAGGGCAGCTTTCTTACAGCACTAGCTTTTCTGGCTACCATATCAGCAGGGGAAAAATGAGCTGGGTAAGGCCCGTGACCCCCATTACCATGTCAGAAGGAGTCAGGAGGTGGGTCTCAGGACACTGCTTATGCAGCTGTACCACCAGCAGCCTCCTGGAAGGGTCTCAGACCTGTCTGCCGCAGTCCCAGGTCTGGCTGGTGATGGACTCCGCTTGTGTTCTCAGGCCATCCTGGCAGCAGGCAGCATGATGCAAACTCACGGGGACTTCGATGTTGCCCTCACCAAGTACAGAGTTGTAGCCTGTGCCATCCCAGAAAGTGCCCCTCTCTGGAATAACATCGGAATGTGCTTCTTTGGCAAGAAGAAATGCGTGGCAGTGAGTGCACCCTGACCCTGCTTGTCATGCCTGTCCCCACCCACGGGGTGATGGGATCTTTGGAGCTCGCCCTGCTCCTCCCTGAGGCCCCTCCCCCCACAGGCTATCAGCTGCCTGAAGCGAGCCAACTACCTGGCCCCCTTTGACTGGAAGATCCTGTATAACCTGGGTCTCGTCCACCTGGCCATGCAGCAGTACGCGTCGGCCTTCCACTTCCTCAGCGCGGCCATCAACTTCCAACCCAAGATGGGGGAGCTCTACATGCTCCTGGCTGGTGAGAGATGCACAGGGAAGGGAAGACTCTTTAGGGGACCAAGGGGTTAAACCATAGGTCCCTGGCTAGATGCCCTGTAGAAGCCATTCTTGGGAGACCCTGTAAGGATCTGGTGTGTGCCCAAGAACTAGATGCTGTAAGCAAGAAAAGATGATGGATTACCTGCTTATTTCTCACTGGAAGAATCTCCGCCATCCTGCCTGGGTACATCAAGATCATTCCTAGCTCATCTCTTACCACTGTTTTCCCTTGGCTGTCCTTTGGGAGGGAGACACCAGTGATCAAGGCCAGTGTGCTACAGTGCACCACACCCCCAGACCCCCTTTTACGCACCCTGAAATCAGCCAGGTCCCAGTGACCCTGCCCCGCCTATGTCTGTGACTCAGGTTCCCCCTTGGAGGTGCTGTTCAGAGCACTGCTGGGTTTCCTTGCTGTAGGATCATTTCAGGACATACTGGTTAAAAATATGGTGTTGGGGCCAGGGAGATAGCTCAACAGAATAAGCACTTGCCTGGTAAGTGCAAGGTCCTGAATTTAATCCCTGGTACTTCCCCACCCCACCCCCCAAAAAAGTAAAAGCATGATGCAGGTTGGTTGCTACCTGGAAGTTTGTAGTTAGTGGTTGTTAACTATGGGAATCAGGGATGTGGTCAGATGCCACATGTGGGCAGGGGACTAGAGGCAGTTGGAGATCCAGGGGTGGGGGGTGGAAAGCTTGACTTGGCAGCACCAGAAAAGCTGCTGCAAGCCAGCTGTGGTGCTACATGCTTGTAAGCCCAGCACTCAGGAGGCTGAGGCAAGAGAGTTGCTGAGAGGGTTTTTTTTTTTTTTTTTCCTACATGTATTTGGTACAGGGTTTCACTATGCAGCTTGGATTCCTAATGAGTCTCCTGTTTCCAGCCTCTCCAGTGCTGGGATTACAGGCATGTACCACCATGCCCAGTCTCGGTAACAGGGTCAGTGCACCCTGGGGGCAGGGCTGGTACAGCATGTGGTACCAGGGATTAAACCCTAGTCCCTGCGCTTACCTAAGCAGGCACTCAGTCTGCTGAGCTATCTTACCGGCACTCGCTGAGAGTTTGAGGCCAAACTCTACATAGTAAGACTGCCTCAAAAAACAAAAAAGCAAAACTGCAATAGAAGGATGTTCAGAAGTTGGCCACCGACTACCCTGGAGAGAGGACACAGCTGAGGCTGCAGGAGTGCAGGAGGGGCGTGGTGGGGTGGTTTGTGGGGCTCTTCTCTAAGCAGGGCTTCCTGTTGCAGTGGCCCTGACCAACCTGGAAGATACAGAGAATGCCAAGAAGGCCTACGCGGAAGCGGCCCGCCTAGACCAGTGAGCTATGGGAATGGGATGGGGGAGTGGGCACTGCTGTGTCTGCTTCACTGTTGAGGGATCGGCTCTGAGTAGGCAGGGCAAGCCTCCCATGTGGGCTGTGGACATGGGGTGCTGGGAAAGGCTCCCTACAGTGTTAATCTGTGCTTAGTGGAGTGTAAGCTGAGGGTCACTTCTGGGATTTTCTGATGATCTCTACCACAGCAGGGTAGGGCTCTCCACCCCCCCTCGCCTCCACCCTGCTGAGGCCGAGGGGCCAGACCTGGTCACACTGTGTACCTGCTTTTCCCATTAGGGGACTGACTGGACTGATGGTTGATCAGGTCTGCTGGTGTGCGCATTCCACCCTGCTGTGTAGTGCAGAACTCTGCTTTGCAGGATGATGGGAAGGCCCTAAAGGTGCAGTTGTGGTAAGGCCCCTGTCTGTCGCAGGTGTAACCCTTTGGTAAACCTGAATTACGCTGTGCTGCTGTACAACCAGGGTGAGAAGAAGGGTGCCCTGGCACAGTACCAGGAGATGGAGAAGAAAGTTACCCTCCTCAAGGACAACAGCTCTCCGGACTTTGACCCTGAGGTATCTCTGTGTAGCTCCCAGGTCACTAAGCAAGCTCTCAACACTGGGGAATCAGGGCCAAGTAAGCCAGCTGCAAGGTGTAAGCTCCTGGCTCTCTGAGCTTTCCCTTCCCTGCAACATGAGTTTGTCAGTTATAGCCGGAGGGAGCCAAGCTTCCCTAGAAGACAGTCGTAGGAAGACAACTGAATTAGAGCAGCTTGTGGACTGGGGGACTCCACCTGGGTTGCGGCCTCCTTCGCTCCACTGCAGAAAGACAGGGTGTAGCCCAGCCATACCTCAGACCTCAACTTGGAGGTTTTGAGAAGCGGATGACACCCGTGCCTGATACTAAGGGCAGCTGGGTTCTCTGCTATCTGTAACTTCCTGCAACAAGTAGCTCCGCCCTCGCACACTTGTACCTTCATACAGTGGTAGCATCAGGTATCTCAGGAAGAGAATGTTGTCTGTCGGTCATGCTTGTGGCTTTTTCCCCTGTTCTGCCCAAGATGGTGGACATGGCTCAGAAGCTGGGAGCTGCTCTCCAGGTTGCCGAGGCTCTGGTCTGGAATAAACCCGTGAAGGATCCCAAAGCAAAGCACCGGACCACTTCTGCCAGCAAGCCTGCCAGTCCCCAGCCGCCTCTGGGCTCAAATCAAGCCCTGGGTCAGGCAATGTCTTCAGCAGCCTCTTACAGAAAGCTCCATGCAGGTATGAGCTGAGCTCCGGGTGCCCTCAGAGCCAACAGCTTCAGAGCCGTGTGCTCTTCAGACTCACTGTGTGGGCAGCAGAGCACAGGCCAGGGTGGGAAAGTGCAGGTGGCCAGCTGGGTTGAGGATAGCACTTCCAGCAACTGGTCCTGAGTGCTTCGATCCTCAGTCCTCCTTTCACCTTGCTGTTCCACTGTAGGTGAACTGCACAGGTAATTGGAGTTCTTTCAGCAACTTGCTGAAGACGGCCTTCACTGCTGCTTTCTCTCCTCGGCTAGGGTCCTCCCTCACAGCTGCAGACACTGAAGGCCTGCTAGTTTAGAAAATAGGAGTTCTGGAGACAGGGTCTTGCTGTGCATTTGGGGCTGGCCTCAAACTGGCAATGACGCTCACACCACCAGGCAGAACAGAGGCCACTAGAGGATGTGGGCCATGTGTGATCCTGAGGCCCGAGACCTGTGTGCTCAGCCTCTTGTGTGCTGGGATTATAGCTGCACCACCATGCCCTGCAAGGTTTCCTCTTAAAATTCAATGGCAAAAACAGGTGTCTGTCCTGGAATCGTGGAGTGTATCCCAGTTGTCTGTTTTGTTACAGGTGGACGAACAACCCAGCTTACGAAGCCACCATCTCTGCCCTTGGAGCCAGAGCCCACTGAGGAAGCAAGTCCAACTGAAACACCAGAACAAATAAGAGAGCCAGGCATGGTGGTGCATGCCTGTGACCCTAGCACTAGGGAGGGGAGGCTGAGACAGGAGGACCACCGCTAATTCCAGGCCAGCCTGGACTAATTGAGTTCAGAGCCATCCTGCAGCACAAAGTGAGAGAGACCCTGTCTCTTAAAAACCCAAGCACACAAAACTAAGAGAAAAGTAGGAGGGGATCTTCTTGGAGGAGCTCGCAGCAGGTGAAGAAGGGTCACAGGACCAGGCTGAGTAGCGGCTGGTGCCAGAGCATTTGGCCAGGACGTGGGCTGTGCAGGGCCCGTGAGGCTGTAGCCTGTGTGGCCTGTGTAGGCCCAGAGACAGGGAAAAAACAGCAGTGGGTGCCCTGAGAGGCAGGAACAAGGGTCAAGGCCAAGTGTGGTTGAGGTGTCAGCCAGGCCCAGGTGCTGATGGCTTCAGGATGACTTCCTGCCTGGCTGCCAGCACTTCCATTGCCTATGGCAAGGCTCAGTGCCCTCGTAAGGACAGAGCCCCACCCTGCTGTGACCTCAGGGCTCCAGCACATGGATCGTGGATGTTCCAGTGTACAGTCTCTAAAAAGAAATGATGGAAGAAAGCTCTACATCAAGGGCTAAACTTGGTAGCCCAGCTGCAGGTCCCCAAAGGGAATCCAGAACAAGTCCCTGGCGTTTTCCTTCACTGGGGTTCAAGTCTAGAGCCAGATCATGGTAATAAGTCGTAGGCATCAAGGTCTGCTGTCAGCAGCAAGGATTAAAAGCAAATTAGTCTTGTAGCAGGGGAATTTAGTGTCAGAAGATCACTGCTGCCCTCTGACCAGGTGCTCTCTGAACAGCCGTGTGTCCTAAAGGGCACTGATGTCATTATTCTCTTGGCCAGGTGGTTCTTCAGGTAGAAAAAGGAGAACACATTAAATACTTTTTTAAAAAACCTGATCACTGTCTGTCCTTACCTATTTCCAAACCTGCTTTGGGGCTGGAGGAGGAGCGGCAGGGTCAAGCTCCTGCTTGGTAGCAGCGTGGCTTGGGCAGCAGCCTGAAGTAAGTTGACCATCAGTTAGAATCCACTACAACAGGAAAGAAAGGCCAACCACGTGATACAGGAGCAGATGTGGTTTTCAAAGGCCTGACCTAAAGGCAGGAAAACAGAATTGGGATTACAGGCTTGTGCCACCTTGCCCAGCTAAGCCATATTCTTGCAAAGACACAAAATTTTCCCAGCTGGAGCTATAGATTCCTACCACGATCCCAGCAGTGTCTAGGTAGAAGTTCACAAGTTAATTAAAAAGTTCTATGAAGGGCTGAGGAGATAGCTCAGTAGAATAAGTGCCTGCCTGGCAAGTGCAGGGTCCTGAGTTCAATCCCGGTACTGCAAAAACAAAAAACAAAAGTTCTGTGAAAAGACAAGTGCATCTAAGCCATGAACACTTCTTCAAGGTTGTCTTAGTTACTCTTATATCGTTGCTCGGACAAATGCCCAACACAAAATGAAGGAAAGGTCTATTAGCTCACAGTTACTGGAGGTTTCAGTCCATATTCAGCTGGCCCAAGGCTGAGTGGAACAGGACAGAGAGAATCCAGTTCATGGTGGCAGAACAGCAACAACCGCGACAGGCAACAGAACAGCCAGGGGAGCAGAGAGCAACAGCGCTAGTCTGTCTCTGTGTCTCTTTATATTACATTCAGGCTCTCTGCCTTAGCCTATGTGCCTTAGGCTACACCCATAATCCTAGAAGTACTTAAAACACATAATCCCAGGGATCACGGATCAAGTCTCAACTCTAGATCAGTACTGAATCACATAATCCCAGTGACTCATGAGTCAAGTCTCAATCTATAGAAGTCCCCACCCCATGACTGCATGAGGCTTTGGGCGGACAACTAGACATAAACCATAACAAAGGCTTACTGTAATAATCATTGGCTCTGGCATAAGAACAAATACAGATACTATAAAAGGTATAAATAGACTTCACACTTAGTCATTTTTTTTTTTTTTTTTTTTTTTCTTTGCAGTACCAGGAATTGATTATTCACTCATTTTTTTTTTTTATGGCCGGCTCAGCCCACCCCGAGGGCAGGGCTGGCGCAGCATGTGGTGCTGGGGATCAAACCGCGGTCCCTGCAGCCGCCTAAGCTTTCCCAAGCAGGCGCTTTAGACCACTGAGCCATCCTGCCAAGCCCCATTAGTCATTTTTTGATAAAAGCACTGAAGCAGTGTGAAGCAAAATGTCTTCAACAGGGCTTAGTAGTCTAAGTACATGCTTGGCAAGTGTAAGCACCAGGGTTTGATCCCCAGCACCACATTCAGTGCCAGCTCCACCACAGGTGTGCCAAACCAGCCATCAAGAGTAGGTGTGGTGGCACTTGCCTATAATCCCAGTGCTAGGGAGGCTGAGACAAGATCACCACGAGTCCAAGCTGCCTAGCATGACCCTGTATAAAATACATAAAAAAAGAAAAAAAATTCCATAATATACTGAAAGGAACATACATACAATGGAGAAAATCAACAAAAATATAAAATAAGCCTAACCTCAATCTAACACTATACACAAAAAGTAACATGCCAGGCATGGTGGCACGTGCTGGTGATTTCAGCACTTGGGGGGCTACGGCAGGAGAATCACTGGGCTAGAGGTCAGCCTGGGCTACATAGTGAGACTCCATCTCAAATAAAAACAACCCCAATACAAAAGTAACAAAATGGATTATAGCCCTACTTGTAAAGTATAGCTGAAGTTATAAAATTCCTAGATGAAAATGTGAAACTTCCTAACAGGTCACAGAGAAAACAAGCCACAGACCTGGAGAAAATAAAACACCCCCCAAAAGACCTAGATTCAGAATATAAAATGATAGTTTAATAAGCAACTAAGAAGATTTGGACACTTCACAGAGATGCATGGGCAATCTGCATGTACAAAAGTGCTCATCTGTCACACGTGTAATAAAACCACAACAAAACCTGCACTGAAATCCAACAATGGCTAAAACTGAGCCCTGACAATGCCAAAGGTTGGCTGGAGTGGCACAACCATAACCATTACATCCCACTGACAAGTGCCAGATGATCTGACAGCCTTGGGAAAAGGTCTTTCACCCAGAATTCTCTAGATTTTTATCCAGAAAACTGACAGCGTGTATGTACACTTAGTGATAACAGCTCTGCTCCTAAAAGCATCCAAGTGGAAAATTCCACACTAACAATGGAATACTGTGCACTACCTGCAACATGGGTTAACCTCAAACGCACTGAAAGAAACCACATACTGAAAGAACTTTCTTACTGTCAGAACTGGGAAAACTTACTTATGAGAAGAAAAACAAGTCTTTCGTCAGGAGGGGATGACTTGGAAGAGCACAGAGGAACACTGTGCGGTATGGGCGTGTGCAGTGGGCTGGAGAACAATATGCCTCTGTCAAAGCAAACCAAATGGTACACATAAAAGGTGTGCAGTTTCACTGCATAAAAATTTTACCTAGAAAAAGACCCAAGAATGTTAAATTATTAGACTAGGAATTATGATAATAGCTTTCAAATGATGTAAAGCATTCCCAAGGAGGACCTAGGAACTGCTTGTCTCAGAAATTACTGATGCTTGCTGTGTCCCTCATGATGTACGGCCTGCCGGGCTGAACGCTTGGCACATGGGTTGTAAGATGAGGGCTCAGCCCATCTTACAGATGGAGAAGCTAAGGCTGACCAGGGGTCACTTGTCAACGATTGGGTAGGGCTTGCCATCTCAAAACGTTGCATGGCAGACCTAGGTTTGTTCTGCTGAAGTTATCCTCTCCCCACTCACACTTGACACAGTAAGAGAAAAGCAGGAGCACTCATCGAAGGTACTGGTGCGTTGCGTAGAGGAACTGTTCTCCAGGTCTAAGCCCGAGATGTTGCAACTTCTCAGCTTCCCATAGAATCACAGATGGAAACCTTTGAAAAGAAGGTTAATGCAAAAGGCGTGAGAGGCCCAAAGCCAGCTCTTCAGTTTACCGTGCCTTCACCACACTTCTGCCAGCTCCGGCCTGGGGACAGCTCCAGCCATGCACACCCCACTTGGCAGGAGGTGGTACATTCCAGAGTGAGGTTTGTACATCGTGTGCACTTGTCCAGACAAATGTTCGCCACATCTGATGAACGATTCACTGTGCCGCTCATAGCGTGCGATGCATTTGATGTTGGTGACAACCACCAACTTGGTGTAGTAACTACTGCTGTGATTAATAGCCTGACACTCCAGTGAAGACCAATCTACAGGCCTGGGTAGGGCTCAGCAGTAGGGAGCCAGCCTGGCACGTCCATGCCCTGAGCTCAGTCCCAAGCACTGCAAAAAAACAAAAACAAAAACAATCCCCCAAACCTAACTGTACTAGGCTTTGTACTGACTAAAGCACATTTCCCAAACTGGAGAATTTCTCAGAATATACATGAGGATCATGCATAAACTTCTGTACTACTAGAAAAGTCTCTGGTTTAGAAGATTTAGAAATGATAAACTACTCCATTTCTTGGGAAAACAGAAATCTCTTAAGGCTGGAAAGTTGGTTTTTAGCTGAACTTGGAGGCAGAAGGGTATGCCGACAGCCAGGAATCTCCTTACCAAGTTATCTGCTTTCACTTTGAAGGGCAAAGTGTGCCATTCCCTAGCTTTCAATTTTTCTCTGCAAAAGAGTAATCATTCCTTTCAATCCTTGATATGGGGGGTGTGGGGGAAAGTAATCATTCTTTGTTGTCCTACACATGGACAGAGGTCATAAATCAAAAGACTGAGGTAGCCTTGATGATCTAGAAGCTGCTATGTGGGCCTCAAGACTGACCTGCCACCAAGCTATCACCAGATGCCATGGCCATGCTGCCCTCTGAACAAACTGTGGCTCACTGAGCCTTGAAGCTGCTGGGTTCCTACCCTGCTTCACTTCAGCGACTTCCTACTGGTAGTTTGTCACTCTAGACCCGCAGGGACAGGCCCGTCATGCAGGCTTAGTCTGAGGGGCTGCCTGACCGAGTGATGAAGACAAACACCAGAGTGACATGGCAGTCACAGGAGCACAGTGAGGTGCAAACAAAATCAAGCAGACTTAGGAGTCTGAAATGTAAATTGTTTTTAATATTTTTAAAAGCACGCATTAATTTATAAAAAAATAAATATATACATGACAAAGTTATTCATGATCCTGGAGCTCTTTTGAGGTCAAACTTTAATGGATGCATCAATGACAACATAAAACACACATGGGCTGTTACACACAGATGCACATTTGAGTTGTAAAAGCAAGCTCCTTCACGGCTCAGAACCAAGCATCAGGCTCACAGCAGCACCCAGGCTTCTGGACACCTGCAGAGTGACCTCTCGGAGGCTCCTGCAGATCCTGTTTCTGCTGCAACCATAAAGCATGGGAAGGGCCGTTCTATCTGGACTTGTGGTTCTGAATTAAGTCTGAGAGCAGAAGACCAAGAAGGCACACTCACTAAATACTGTCACTGTCGGTTGCACAGAAACCGTAGGTACCCCTCAGGGCCTCCCCGTAGGATCCAGAGGCCCAGGCCCAGGCACTTTTTCTGTGTTCGGAGACAGGGTGTTTTCTCTGCCTGACAAGCTCCTTTGGGTGAAGAATTCTGGCTTAAAATACCTGATAATACTGCAGAAGTTGGAGATTTGGGAATTGAAGCTTTTACTCCTGCAACACACAACATAAAAGACAAAAGCCCAGTCTTATTAGCAGAGAACTAAGTCTTGGTTCAAAGCTGACATGTCCTGACAGGCTTGCCAACAGGCTGGAATGTATCTGCACAGCTGAACCCGCTGTTGTTTCTTTGGCTGGCTTCCAGTTAGGTCTAAAACTGACACCCTTGACCCCACTCTGAGCTGCTTGCTTCCTGCTGTCCTGCAGTCGGCAACCCCACGGCCTTCCTAAGCCTGCAGGGGCACTTCCGAGTAGAAGAGTCCTTCAGCGGAGATGGCGTCCCCGAGGCCCACGGTTCGCACGGGATCCTTGCACACCAGTACGGGCGTGAAGTAGAAGGAAACGCCTCCACGGTGCCACTCCGCCACAGGCTTGCTGGGGTTTAGCAGGATCCTGGAGCCCCCCTCGGAGTGGGAAGTCATGAACTCTTGGGGTGCCCTCAGAGACACACGGCTGGCGTCGATGGATTTGGTGGCACAGGCCTGTGTTCCAGCCACACGTGCTCCCGCTGCCACGGCTGCCAGCTGGTTGGCCCAGTACCCATCCACTGTGGCCAGGATGTGGTAGACCAGCGTGTGGAAGTGGATCCTGGTGAGGGCTGACGCCCGGCCTGTGCTTGCTCCATGTTCCTGCAGGACCCAGAAGAGGATGTCGCTGACCACGCCCACATCGGGGACCCCAGTCCAGGAGCTCATGGAGGCATGTGGTCCTGACGCAGACTGGCTGAGGAACAGCAGCTCCTGCTCATTCAGCCCGAGGGAGGTCACTGCAGGAAGGACCTGCTAACAGAAACAGGGACAGGTCTCTTGGCTGGTGGTTACACCAGCTCCTGACAGCTCAGGATATAGCCACTGACTGTGACAGGGACAGTAGGCATCATCCTTACCCCTCAATCTGCCTCTAATTGCGAATGCCTTGGGCTTGCTGACACTGCGATGCTGTGCCAGTATCGTTTCACACCTACACCAGGTTTAGGTGCGCCAAGGTGAGAAAGGGTGGAGGGGTCTGTGTGTCCCCACAGTGCCCAGCTTCCACCCCTTCGCTATGCACAGTGGATTCTGAGGAGGGGCAGGCAGAGTTCCCACATGGCCCATTTAGAAAAGTGAAGATAAGCAGTCTCAGAAGAGAAGTATGAATAAAAACTACACTGAGAAGCACTACAGGTGAACCCAAGGGCCGGTTTTGGATGTTGAGTGGTGACAACAGGCCAGTGTGGCCCACTGGTGATAACAAGGTACCCTCACCAGTAAGGGGCGTTGACAGCAGACAGCAGCAGGAGACCGATGGCAGCTCTCTCTACAGTCTAGACCATGTAGTGGGAAAAAACTGCCTCCCCAAATAAAGTTCATTCCAAGGACACCAACAAGGTGGGATGGTGGAGAGCTGGGTGCATAATAGCTCATCCGCAGAGTATGTGCTTAGATTGTATGAGGCCCTGGATTGATCTCTGTCACCCCAGCATGGAAAAGAGACAGAAAAAGAAAGAAAAAAAGCCAGCCATATTTGTAAATACTGAATTGTTTCTCTGGTGTGAGAAACCTTACAAGTAAATAAGCACCAAAATACATAACAGGTACTGTAGAATGGGAAGAAATGGCCCAAGAGAAAGGGGAGTTGGGAGTGGGGGAAGGGTGGGACGGGAAAGGAAGCAAGAAAAAAAGATAAATGGGAAGAAAGCTGTGTAAATAAAGAAGGGGAAAGGGGTTGAGGGGAGCAGAATTGAAGAGAAAAGAATCAAGATGTATCACGTACAAGTACAAATCCCCTATACTGAATATGATTGTTAACTATATCTAAATTATACCAGTAAACACAATGAAAACCAAAACGTGCCATTTTTCACTTGCCAGACTAACACAAGTTTTGTTTTGTTTCCACACAAATACAAGTGTTCAATCACATTTTAGAGGTGAGCACAGAGCAAATGAGCACTTGGCAGTTTCCAGAATGGGAAGTAAACCCGCACAGTTCAGGGAGGGCGATCTCAGGACTGCGAGGGTTTCCTTGTGCTCCCATTCAACAATTCTACTTAGAAGGTTTTACCCTACATCTTTGCTTTCTCACAAGCAAAACAGAACAATGCCTCTGGCAGGCCTAGTCAGGGCAGGCTACGCAGCAGCACCACACCTGCACAGCCCATCCCTGGCGGGAGAGCCCAGGGGTCCTCTCGAGTACTGCTCAGGAAAAGTCTCCAGGCTCAGCTAGCAAGGAAAGGCCAAACAGAGCCGCGCCCAGTGTGGGACGCTCTCTCTCGGGGTGTAAAGGCACAATTTTCTTTCTTTCTTTCTTTAAAAAAAATTTTTTTTTTCTTGTTTCAGAACTTTTCTTTATTTATTTTTATGGCCGGCTCAGCCTGCCCTGAGGGCAGGGCTGATGCAGCATGTGGTGCCTGGGATAGAACCTCGGTCCCTGCAGCCGCCTGCAGGTGCTTTAGACCACTGAGCTATCCTGCCTGGCACAATTTTCTTATATACATCAAGACTAACTGGAGAGTGCTCCCCGAGGGGAGATGACGGGGAGGAGGCTTCACTGGGAAGCCTTTGTCTTCCGAGCCACATGTTGCTGTGAACAGGTTAAATAACAGTGAAAGGTAAACTGAGCCATGAAGTGGGTGAGCTGGCTGTGGCCCCCTTGAGACCCTCTCAGCACTCTGCCATCCATAGGCAGGATGAGAGCACCGAGGTGCTGCTGCTGAGCCACTCAAGGTCACCTCAAGTTTTCTCACTTTGTGCTTCCCGAGGTTTAAGTGAAAGCGCAGCTGGGTTTCCAGTTTCCTCCTTGAGTTCTGCCAAGATCAGTCACCTCTACCTCCCTTTTCCAGGAGAAATGCGACCCACAGCACCTGTCTCAGCCACACTGCTGTGTTTGGGGCAGGCCTACAGCCTTATCTAGCTCCCCTGGGCCCAGCTCTGGCTGACACAGCAGTCACACCTCCATAAACCACACAGATGCTCCTCTCCCAGGCCACAGCCAGACCAGACGGTTACCTGCTGCACGATGCTGCTCATGAGCTCATGGTTTGTCATGCTGGCCAGCTCCAGGTGCACTGGGACGCCGGTGGGGATGTCAGCAATGGAGGTGACAACCTACAAAGGGAGGAAGATGGGGCTGCCATCAGGACAAGAGGGAAAAAAGGATGAGATTTTTGGGCAGCCTGGTACCCCTCATAACTGCTGCCTCAGGATTCCATGAGCCACTGGGACTGCAGGTCCCCACCACCTCTGCATCCCACGTATTTTCCAGCAGGAAACTACGTTCTACAAAGAACCATCAGATTTATTGGATTACAGGATGAGAGGCCAGGGAACTGCCCATGTAGACGAACCGCTGGCCTATCTCAGTGTCTAAACTGAGCAGCTGTGCAGACGCTGCAGCACAGCACACGTGAAGTGTGATGGGGTAGGTAACAGGGAGCATCAACTATACAGAGCCTGTCACACTCAGCTTAGCACAGGAGGCACAGGTGTGGCTGGGAAGCTGCCCTGCCCTGCCCTGCCCTGCCTGGTGCAATGCTGCCGTCTGTCCTCGGGAGATGGGACCTAAGGTGGCACAAACCACAGAGGCAGAGGCAGGAGCCCGAAGCAATGCCTGCTGGGGGGTCTGAGATCCCTGATGATACTGTTACCTCCAAGAGTCTGTGCTTTTGCAGCTCCTTGCTCTGTCCCTCCATCATGTGCAATCCTGAGAGCACCACCAGGTCAGGCTGGAACTCCTCTAGGCTGGATGAAAACACCTCCAGAGCATTCATGGCCCCATTAGAGAGGTCATGGGAGAAGATGAAGCGGTTGGCATGGGGAGCTTTGAAAGGGCCCCATTCTTCCCCTAGAAGAGCCCAGCAGGCACAAGAGGAAGAAAAGAAAAGGTGATCAGTGTCCCAGTGGCGCAGAGCCCTGGTTCTGAGCCAGTGGCACCATGTTCAGGACAGAGGTCAGTAACAGAACAATCTGAAGCAAAATCCACGTCCAAGAAAGAAACCAAAACCAGAAAGGGGCGCCCTATGCCTTTTTCATAGTCACGAGTGCCCTCTGAGTTCAAGGAGAGCCCTGTTGTCCCCTGAGCTCTGAACATAGGACACAGTCACACCCTGTGTACCTCCCTGAGACACATCACCTCTTTGGAATCCTGCTGTCCCCCATAGCACCTCCGTTTAGCCGGAATCTAGGCAGGCTGAGTCCCAAGAGCCACGCTGCCTCCTCCAAGCTGCCCCTGGTGGGCTTTGTGGCTGGGGACACTGCTGCAGCAAGCACTGCCAGGCCCATGACCAATGCTGCTTCCTTCTGAAACGCTCAGCCTTTCCCAACTCCTTTCCCAGGTAGAGTGGCCACATCCTCCCAGGGGTACCCCCTAGGGAGCTTGGCACACCCTCATTCGGTCAGGGGCCCAAACCGAGGATGCAGCCTGCGGCATCTCCTGTTATCCTGTCCTTTATGGCCTCATTGGCACCTGGCGACAGCGCGTGCATCAGCAACGAGCACTATATGCGTGGGGGCACAGATTGATGACCTAAAGGGCCATGACCACAATAACAGCTGTGCGCCCTGAGCTCCACAATTCTCAGATGAACAGGACAGTGCAATGGGAAACTGCATGGTGTGGGTGTTCTTCCCACAGCAAGACACTGGAAGTGCCAGGAAATGCAGCCTGGGGAACGTGCAACACAGTGTGCCGATGAGGGAGGGGACTGCTTCAGCGAGAGACAGAGGCAGACAGCAACAGGCTTCGCTCAGCAGCAGCACCAGACGCAGGACAGAGGGAGCTGCCAAGAAGCCCCTACGCTCCTGTGCTCTCCACGCTCTGTGTGCATCACTGCAAGAAGCCTCTGCTCTCGCTCAGCATCGTCTCCTTCCCCAGCCCCCACATGCAAGTGAGCATGGGAAAGAGAAGAGGAAGCTGACAGAGGCTCTCTGAAAGCACTGGTCCAGATCAGACAGACTGAGGAGAGCGCTGCTACGAGCTGACCTGTGACTGCTGTCCCCAGGTCATGGTGCCCCATGAAAATGGCGCTTTGCCTAAAGCCTAATGGAAGTCCCCTGTTTTGTAAAGCACGCTAAGGCACAGTGAAGAAGAGCTGAATGCAGGGCTTGCAAATCCATGAAGGGATCTGCTCGCAAATCCCATAGCAGAAAACATGGGCATGGTGGGCATGTCTATAGTCCCAGCCCCTGGAGGGCTGAGGCAGGAGGAATGCTATGAGTTTGGGGCCAGCCTACCCTACACAGTTCTTCGCCAGCATGGAACAGAGATGCTGTCTCAAAAGAAACTACAAAAATACAACAGCAAAATCTTCAAAACATGAATCTGAGCTGGGCGTGGTGGCACTCTCCCATAATCCAGGCACTTGGGAGGCTGAGGCAGGAAGATCAGTGCGAGTTCGAGATCAGCCTGGGCAACAAAAGTGAGCTCAAGGCCAGCCTGAACTGCATAGCGAGACCCCGTCTCAAAAAGACACACACACAAAAAGAAAACCAAAACTAAAACCATGAATCTCTCCTTTGGGCAGTCACCATGGGAACTGACAGAAACCAGGAACCACAAAGTTGCCTGGTGCATACCGCCGATGCCAAGGGAGACAGACAGCAGAGACTGTGCCTGACAGCAGGGACACCTTGGGCACCTCTGAGCTACTGAAGGCCTTCCCAGGCAGTGGACAGATTCATCAAGCTGCTCACAGTCTGGCTCCCCTACCCATGCAAAAGGGAAACTACCACTCCTGTTTCCCATGAGGCAGAACTAAAACAGAGGAGCTCAGCATGTGTGCGCCAAGAAGTGAACAGTTTTCTGCCTCTGACGTCCAGACCTTGCCTGTCCTGAAGTTCCACTGAATGCTACTCAAAGAAGAGCTGGAAGCAGCCATAGTTCCTTTCTGTGTTGGAGAAAGGCATAGCTTTCAAGCTGTGCCATTTTCCCACTGGACATGCAGTTAATTACTCCAGCAGGTGAGCATCTCAATCATTTCCTTGGGAAGCAGTTCTCCGGCAAGCATTAGGTACCAATTACCCTGTTTGTATAGTGTATGCTTTAACATGTAATAATTCATTCAATTAGAGAACCAAGACAGTTCTTAACAGGGGAAAAGATAAGCAGGGAGGATATCCAGGTGGAAGAATCTTGCAGAAATCACACCAGAACACAAAGAAGCTACAAGGGGTATGCTGGGTTTATAGACATTAGAATACACATAATGGGAATTAACAACTGAAGTTCACTACAAAACACATCCATTTACATCCCAAGACAAAAATAAAGCACGCCCAAGAAAGCTCATCAGAGACCTAAAACTAATCGTTAGCAGCGTGGAGAACTGAGCCAGAGAAGCCCAGGGCAGAATCCAGCGGAGTTAAGCAAATACTACTTGCCCTGCTTTCTTCTTAGTCATAAAGGAGAACTTTATAAAGATATGTTTAACACATTTCCTTTTATTCAAGATGCCTGCTTGCCTGTGGCCTGGCTTCCCCTGGGTTCAGGCCAGCTGTTTGTTGACCTCAGAGCTTTCAATTGGGCTGTAAAGTCCATAGCTCTCCCTGTGGCCCACAGCAACAGCAGCTCTGAGAGTGGCAGGGCAGAAGCAAACGGGACTCTGTAAACTCGCAAAGATCAATGTCCGCAGTCACAGCCCAGGCTGAGCACACACAGCCCTGACCAGGCCTCTCACGGCACCTTCTCACATCCCTTACCTGCCTGATACTCCAGAATGAGGTGGAATTCATCCACTTCCTGCAGTGACTCTGGTGGGACAAACACGTTTTCATCAAGGAGCTGGTGGAGCTTTGGACCAACTGGGCCACAAAGGAGAACCTGCAGATGAGCGGTAGGAGATGAGCGCACTAGGAAATCCAGCCCGTTCCCCACAGAGCCCGAAGAGTGGCCAGTTGCTATGTCAGGGCCCGTTCTACTCATCGCAGAACTGCTGGAACCCAGCCTTGTGTCAAAAGCTCTTGGTCTGCAGGCATGCAGTAAAGGGGTGTCTAGGGGGCACAGCTACAAGTACCCAGAAAGGAGAACAACACAAGAGCCATGTCACAGTTGCTGGGTCCATCCTCCCTGTTACAGAATGTTTCTGTCCCCGAGAAGTCACACGCTGTAGCCCCCCACCCCCAGTGGTATCCAGAGATGGAACTTCTAAGAGGTTTAAAGATCCAATGTGGACTTGAGAAGGAGAAAGGGAAGGGCTGGGAAGATAGCTCTGTGACACAAGTGCCTGCCTGGCAAGTGCAAGGTCGTGAGTTCGAACCCGGGTCCCACAATTAAACAAACAAACAAACAAACAAGTTTCTTAAAAAAAAAAAGAGAAAGGAACAGAAAGGTCACACACACACACACACACACACACACACACACACACACAGGGAAAAGCCAGGGTGAATACTGTGATGAGACAACTGCAGGCCAGGGAAAGAGCCCATACCAGAAACTGAACCTTGCTGCAACCTCAATTTTGGACTTTTAGGCTCCAGAGCTATTTAAATCATGTAGTCTATGATATTTTGTTATTACAACAGCCCACACAGGGCAGGAACACTCTATTCCATTTCTAAAGTATCTCCGTTTTATCCACACTGTGTTACAATTTAGATCTCAACTGTCCCCAGATTCTGCGTGTGGAAGGGGACTGGACAATGGGGCACCATCACTCCTCAGCAGATTCTCCCATGGCTGAGTTCCTGGCTCAACATGTGCAGAGTGGGTGTGACTTGTGGGGTTGTGGCCTGTCAGGTGCATTCTTGTCCCTGTTCCTCTCACTTCTCTGCTTCCTGATCCCAGTGAGCTGAGCCCTTCTCTTCCATCAGGCTCCTATGCCACCCTGTGTCACCTTGAAGCCAGCCAACCACTGACAAAGTATGAGCAAAAATCAGTCGCTGGTGGGAAAATGACCCAGACACGCCTTGTAGGCGGCAGTTCTGAGCTGCTGTTTACCCCAGTTGCCCAGTGAAAAAAGCTTTCTGAATTTGACAGGTACAGAAAAGAGCTTCCAGGTCACCAGATGACCTGGCTGTGGGATCGAGCACTCTTCTGTACATGGACTGGACAGGCAAACCAACGAGCACCTTTTCCAAACTTTTCCTTCAGCTCCAACCTGGCTCTCTCCCTGGCCTTGCAGCTGTTTCACCTCAGCCACTGCTCTGCAGTCCCAATAAGGTGCTGCTTCTGGTGCGTCCCTCAGGACCAGGGTCAAAACCTCAAACCCATGAAATAATGAGGGTCACGGGGAGGACTGAAAAAAAGTCCCCAGCAAAGACCACTTGTGTCCAGGTCCATGCCTGCCCAGGGATCTCAACATTTTCCATGCAGTGAGCCCCCTACTTGTGTATAGCTCTGGTCCCTGCATACCCATAAGACATATCAGCTTCAGCGTAAAAACACCACCCCTCCTTCCTGAAATTCTTGCCACATACCTTCTTTTCTCTTTTTGCTTTTGTTTGAAATACTTTTTGAAATACTCTGACACTTCAAAATAAAGAGTGCTGCCGTAGGCTAAGTATAAACAGGATTAATAACAGATGTCAGGGCCCAGCATGGTGGCACACGCTCATAATCCCAGCACTTGGGAGGCTGAGGTGGGAGGATCATTGGAGGCCAGCCTGGGCTACATAGTGAGTTAAATACTAGTCTAGGCTCCTTATTGAGTTCCAGGCAAGTCTGAATCACACAGCGAGACTCATCTCAAAAAACAAAACCAAATGATGTCAATGATTACCTTTAGTAAGCCTAAACCCCTGGCTTATATTTCCTCGGCTTTTTCTTTCTTTTTCTTTTTTTTTTTGAGAGAGGGTTTTACTTTATATTTAAAGCTGGACCTGAGGAGTGGTAGGTATAGCACTCCTTTCCTCAACCCAAGACTGTTATGAAGGAACATCATCTTGAAAATGTTTCCACATAAGGCATACTTCCCAGTTATCTAAAATAAAGAGGCAAATTTAAACAGAAATGGAACAATTTTAATGTTAAAGTGATTATTCTTTGTTCCCCCCCTCAGTATATTTGGTGTAGGGTTTTACTATGCAGCTTGAACTCCTAATGATCCTCCAGTCTCAGCTTCCCTAGTGCTGGGATTACAGGCATGTTCCACCATGCCTGATTTTAGTGTCCTGCTCAGACACCTGGGGTTGGGCTGACATGGCATGTGGTAACCAGGGATTGAACCTGGGACCTTGGGCTTGCCTAGACAGGTACTTACATCACTAAGTTATCTCCATGGTCCTCTTTTAAAAAATCTTTTATTTATTCATTTATTTGGTACAGGGAATCACTACAGTCAGGACTCGTACTGATCCTCCTGGCTTGACCTTTTCAGCGCTGGGATTCCAGGCATGTGCCACCATGACTGGTTTTGATGGCAGCACAGCATGGTACAGGGGATTGAACTTGGGTCCTTGCACTTGCCACGCAGGTAATTAGACTGCTGATCTATCTCCCAGGCCCTCAGAGTGATTATTTTCATTATTTTTTAATTCTTATTATTTTTTTGGTAATGGGGATTAAACTCAGGACCTTGTGCTTGCCAGGCTAGTACTTATTCTACTGAGCTATCTCCCCAGCCCTTCAAAGTGATTACTATTATTATTATTATTTTTTGATTATGGTCAGCTCAGCCTGCCCTGGGGGTGGGGCTGGTGCAACCTGTGGTGCCAGGGACAGAACCTCGGTCCCTGTGGGTGACTAAGCCTGCCTAAGCAGGTGCTTTAGACTGCTGAGCCATCTTGCCAGCCCCAGAAGTGATTATTCTTATGAAACTTATTTCTAAAAGATATTTGACTTTATCCAAAACAAGAAACAATATATATATTGTTGTAAGAAACACTATATACGTGTGTGTATATATATACATATATATAAATTCATCAAAAACTAAAAAAAAAAACCCAAAAGCAAAAACAAAACAGAAAAGGACAAACTGCTTACATTTGTTCCACTACAATTATGTAAAAGAGAAAAAAAAATGACTATATAGATGATAGAGACAAAGTACTCACTAATCTGCTCATTAATTGCTTGTGCTAAGTGACAAGCCAGTATTATGCCAGTATTTGGCTTTCCGTGGCTTTATGTCTTCTGCCTAATTCTTGGCTACAATTTTTTTTTAATAATTTTAAATTTTATTTATTTATTTATTTATTTATTTATTTATTTATTTATTTATTCTTGTTTCAGAACCTTTGTTTATTCACTCATTTTTATGGCCAGCTCAGCCCGCCCTGAGGGCAGGGCTGGCACAGCATGTGGTGCTGGGGATCGAACCGCGGTCCCAGAAGCCGCCCAAGCTTTCCTAAGCAGGCACTTTAGACCACTGAGCCATCCCTCCGGGCCCCTTGGCTACAATTTAAGCATGGGATTTACTCTCCTGCCCCAACCAACAACAAAACATAAGACAGAATATAGGAAACAACAGTTTCCAAAGCACTTGGGCCTTAGGCAAAGAACAGCAATCAATCCTAAGGAAGCAGGAGCAGAAGTGCACCCCATGCCCCACGAGCAAGCAACCCTACCCCATAGGTAGCCCTGCCCCACAGGTGACCAGGCTCTGCCCCACAGGCCACTTGGTACAGCAGCACAGGCTCCAGCTGGAGGGCTAAGGAAACTGGTCTTGGCAGAGCAGAGCCCAGCCAGCAGGGAGCAGCTCCTCAGGCAGAGTTAGAACGAAACCAGATGAAAGCACAGACAACAGTGAGCACCATGGATGGCCATACTGGGGGAGCAATAGAGGTTTTTTCCCATATGAAAAATCTTTAAAAGATAACAATTGTTTAAAGAAAAATTCTAACCATGTAATGAGATTCATAACACATGTACAGGAAATATACTGCACTAATAGTATAAAGACCAGAATGGAGAAATGGAAGTAGGATACTTTAAATTCTTGTATGACTCATGGCACTGTAGTATCCCTTGAAAGTATACCATGAGAAACTATGTGCATATACCATAAAGCCTAAAGCAACCACTAAAACAACAAAGATTTCAGCTAATAAGCTGGAGAAGATAAAACATTATCATTACTAATTATCTAAAAGAGTACATAAAAAAGAAGGAAAAGGTTGTGAGACTGTGTCTCAAAAAAAAGGAAAAATATGAAGGATGGATAAATAGAAAAATAATTACTGGTACATCAAATTAGTTTAAACCTATCACATTAAATATAAAATGGTCCAAACACTCCAAGTACAGTCAAAATAATGTGGTGGATAAAACAGTAAGCCCCAACTTTATGATGTCTACAAGAAATGCACTATAAAACACAGACAGTTTATAAACACAGGATGGAAAATGATTCACTATGCTAATGCTAATCAAAAGAAAGGTTGAGTACTTTAATGAAGCAGATTTTAGAATGATACAGGAGTTAATTTATGTAGAGGACAGAACTTTTCTAAGCATTTATGCACTACATAATGGAGCTCTGACATCCACGAAGCAAAACCAGAACTACATGGAAAATACAGTGTCTACAATTATAGCTGGAGAGATGTCAACATCCTCTTTTCAGTAACTGATAGATCAAGTAGACAGAAATTAATAAGAGACTATTTAGAAGACTGGAACAACACTATCAACCAATCTGAGCCACCTAATATTTATGGCACTCTCTGCCCCAAAAGAGGAAGAACTTTAGACTCTAAACATTTCCTACTGCACACACAATTTCACCAGAACACATCATACTCTGTCCATTTAAAGTCCCAATAAATTTAACAGAAGTCCAGTCAGGGAAAGCACATGTTCTGAGCTGAATGAAATTAAAATAAAAACCAGCCAGACACTGAAGTGCACACCTGTGTTCCCAGCACTTGAGAGGCTGAGGCAGGAGGACTACTGAGAGTTTGAGGTCAGTCTGGATTATATAGCAAGACCCTGTCTCAACCCTCCCCTCAAAAGACCAATTACAGAATAGTATTTGGAAATTTGTCGAGTATTTACAAACTTACACACCTCTAGTCCATGAATAGCACATTAAATAGCACAACTCAAGAAATCAGACAGAAAATAATAGTGCGTCAAGATCCACAGGCAATGGACCTTACGCTCAGTGGCCTGAGTGGCAAGGGCAGGGGTCCTGAGTTCAATCCAGGCACCAAAACAAACAAACAAAGATCCAAAAGAGCAGCTAAAGCAGGAAAATTTAAAACACTAAACACATAGCAGAGAATAGGAAAGGTTTCAAATCAATGACGTTAACATAGTTGAGCAGCTACTAAAAGAAGACCTAGTCAAACCAAATGTAAACAAAAACTAATGAAATAGCAAAGAGAATAGAGGCTGGGGAGATAGCTTCGTGGCACAAATGCCTGCCTGGCAAGTACAAGGTCGTGAATTCAAACCCCAGTCCCGCAAAAAAAAAAAAAAAAAAAAGGAAAGAAAGAAATAGAAAAGATAATAAATAAAAATCCAAAAGCTGATTATTGGGGCCCAGCAGGATGGCTCAGTGGTCTAAAGCACCTGCCTAGGAAGGCTTAGGCGGCTGTAGGGACCACGGTTTGATCCCCGTCACCACATGCTGCGCCAGCCCTGCCCTCAGGGCAGGCTGAGCTGGCCATAAAAATAAATACATAAACAAGTAAAAGTTCTGAAAACGAGAAATAAATAAATAAATAAATTCTAAAAAAAAAAAAAAAAAAAAAAAGCTGATTATTTATTGAAAAGAGCAACAAAATTGATAAAGTTTTTTAGGCTAGGAAAAGAGAAGTCACAAATGGCCAGCATAAGTACCAGAGATTGAACTTAGGACCTTGTGCTTGCCAGGTAGGCACTTATTCTACTGAGCTATCTCCCTACCTGGATGGATCCCTCGAAAGATACAATCTAGATACAAAGTACCAAAAGATATAAACTACCAAAATTCACTATAAAATTTCTATTTCTCTTTGCCAGAGAAAACAGAAGTTGCCATTAAAAAAAAACCTTCCCACTTTGGAAAGCCTGGGCCTAGAGGGCTTCATTGGGGAATTCTATCCACAGTCACAAAGGCATAATATAAACTCTGTCCAAATTATTTTTAATAAATTTAAGAGGGAGAGATACTTGAGTTCATTTTATCTGATAGACACTGCAAGAAAAATATAGGTCAATATTCCTCAAAAACTGGTACACTTTTATTTTTGTAGGGAAGGGTCTGTAGGGTGTTTGGGGTCTCACTACTAGATTGGACTCTTAGTGATCTGCCTGTTTACAGCCCCCTAAGAAGTGGGATTACAGGCATGAGTCACTATGCCCAGTCTCAATTGCCATCTCAGTACACCCTGGGAGCAGGCAGGCACAGCAGGCCTGGATATCGGACCCCTGACCCCTTTGGCTGCTTGCAGGTGTGGTATACAATTTTTTTTTTTTTAAAGAATTTTTTATTTTATTTATTATTATTTTTTTCTTGTTTCAGAACCCTTGTTTGCTTATTCACTCATTTTCATGGCTGGCTCAGCCCACCGAGGGCAGGGCTGGCGCAGCATGTGGTGCCGGGGATCGAACCGTGGTCCCTGAAGCCACCCAAGCTTCCCCAAGCAGGTGCTTTAGACCACTGAGCCATCCGCCAGGCCCCAACAATTTTTAAATAAAAATTTTAAAAAGCTGATAGCTGTGAATCAAAATCAGAGTTTAGCTGAGCATGGTTGCGTATACTTGTGATCCTAGTACTGAGGCTGAGGCAGGAGGATCACTGTGAGTCTGAACTCACAGTGGGTTATATAGTGAGTTCAAGGCCAGCCTGAACTGTGTAGTGAAACTGTCTCTAAACAAACACCCGAGCAAACAAAACAAAACAACCCCGCTAGTCTGGGCATGGTGGTGCATGACCCTAATCCTAGCAGTAGGAAAGCACAAATCCAAGCTGCGTAGCAAAACCCTGCACCCATATACACACCCACTAAAAATAAAAAAATCCAAGAAAACAACAGGGCTTATCCCAGATGCAAGTTTGGTTTAACACTAGAAATCAGTGCAATTACTATAAACTAAGCTAACAACAACAACAACAACAACAAACCCCTACACAATCACGTCAGTTTTAGATAAAAAAGCATCAAGCATGCGGCCTATGATCCCAGCACTTGGAAGTCTGAAGCAGAATTAATGTGAGTTCACGGCCAGCTTGAACTGCATAGTGAAACTCTGTCTCGAAAGATAAATTAAAAAAAAAGAAAAAAAGAAAAAACATTAACAGTAGCATCAGAGTCAACAACTCTTCTTAAATCTTGGCTAATCTCACACTTCCACACACTAGGCAAGCTCTTATCCAGCTCTCATGATTGTTCTACAAGGCATTGCTTCTCTCCTGGCCTATTTCCCTACTCTACTCAATTCACCTATACAGCATTCACCAGGCTCTGTTTCTGAGATCCATCACAGCTCAGCTATTCAGGGTATGGACTGTGGCTGCTTTGGACCAATTCCAGCCCCACTTGGCAGTAGCTGTGTACCCTTGAGCAGTTTTTACATTTTTGTTGGTTTTTTTTTTTTTTTTTGAGGCAGGGTCTCACTATACACCTATATTGGCCTTGAACTCACTGTGTAGCCCATGCTGGCCTCTAACTCAGTGATACTCCTGCCTCAGCCTCCAGAGTGCTAGGATTTCAGATGTATGCCATCACACCTGACAGTTTTAATATCTCTACCCGTGATTCTCTTTCAACTGAGGATAATGAAAGGACACTGTAAGAATTAAAGGCGCATGTGTGCATTCATTCACCCATCAACATGTCTATCTATGTAAAGCCTGGACTATGGCTTGGACTATGTAAGTGCTTTTACCTATTAGTATTGCTGCGATTATTAGAAAACACCTGTCCTTAGCAGAAGAAAACGCTTCCTTCTAACTCTCCAGTGGCCCTCAGATGATCTCTGGGTGCATACCAGAAAGTTTTGGAAAATTCACCTCTGAGAGCGTGGCATAGGATGGCAAGGTCACAGTTGAGTGTGGCACTGAATCCCTGCTCTCATTGACTACGACCTCTTTCCTTCCTTTAAAATCCTAGAATTGTTAGACTGCCTGAGGATTATGAGATAAGCCTTTTCTTCCACCAAGGCTGCACTTTACTAGAAAGCCTTCTGATCAGATAGGCCCTGGGTGCAAATGCTGGCCTGTGTGGAGGTCAATGACAATTTCTGGGGTGTCACTCTGCAGAGGTCCAAATTATTGCTCAGGTTCTAGAGAGGATTGAAGGACCCAGGAAATCTCCCAGACGGCCCAGGCTTTCTCTGAAGATCTGATGATTGATTTCTTCTTATTCCATTAGCTGGTAAAGTTTCCAAAGGTCAGCCCTGCAATTTCTGACCTTTCCTATTTAGAAGCTAATTACTACCATAAGAACAATGACTATAAAAATCAATTTTACAGTTTAATATTTCATCAGAACTTTAATATTTACTAAAACGTAGTTGCTGACACTTTGATATACTCTTAGCTAACTCACACAGCTTGGTATGAATTTTCCCCCTGAAACTATGCACGTTAGTGTTATCACTGAATTCATATAAGACCTAACTTTCTGTTTTTCTGCTGTATCCCCAAATCCAAGAGCATTGGTCATGGCTCCCTACTCTGCTGTCACCAGCCACAGCCATTCTGCAGTCCTCCAGTTCATCTACCCAACCAGCTGGATTAAATCACTGTTCCCACCCTGGCCAGCGCACCGGGGCCTCCCCTGTAGTAGGATTTGCAGATGAGCTCCTCCGCCTTCAGTTGCTCTAGTCCCTCCTCAGTCACTTTGCAGCTTAACAGCAACAACCTCCACGTGGGCCCTGCCCCACGGACCTCATCTGCTCACTCCAGTGAGGGTGAGGGCGAACCCACTGGAGGCCGAGTGCCCAGCCGCCAACCCAAACTCACTCATCAGGCCTGAATACCGAGTTTGGATTGATTTTTTTTTTTTTTTGCATTTTTGAGACAGGGTCTCACTATGCAGCTCAGGCTGGCTTTGAGCTCACTTTGTAGCCCACGCTGGTCTTGAACTCACAACAATCCCCCTGCCTCAGCTTCCCAAGTGCTGGGATTACAACTGTGTGTCACCAACATGGCTAATACTTCAGCAAAAACCTGTTATCCAACGCTTGGCTGCTAGGGTAAGTTGGCTCATATGCTGACAGAGGGCTCTGTGTTGGGTGCCTGCAGTGGCACATGTGCCATAATTTGCCATCACTGGAGTTTTCAGTTCTTATTCTGACCACAGTGATCAGCTTTAATTCTACTTAGACACACGGCTTAGGATTTCAAGGCACTGCTCTACCTGCTCATGTGGGGTAGCTCTTGTCTTCACCCTGTGAGCTGAGGCACCAACACACCAACCTTGAGCATGTCAGCCATGCTAGCCCAAGTCCTGGTCCCTGGCTCTGAGTGTCAATGTCTCTGTGCCTCAAGAGTCCTTGAGTAGAAGGTTAGGACTGCAACAGCGCCACCTACCATGCCCAGTGGCCTCACAGCACCAGGCTCCCTGGAGACTAACTTCTGACTGCCTCCCACTACCCCTGTGCTGCTTCCTGAACAAGAGCCCATGCGGCAGGGGATTCAGAAATTCAGTTGAAAAATAACTATTTATCTCAATAAAGGTATTAAAATAGCAAAAGGCATGAATTTTAACCAGGAAATGTAACCTACCTTCAAGTCTGAGTTGGCTGCAAATTTCTGTCCGATTAAAGCTGCATTTCCTCCTACATAGTGCTATAAAATAGTTCAAGGTTATTAGTCAATAATTTCAACAATTTCACCAGCCAGGCTTTATAATTTCTCATGGTGCATTCTGTTTTTCCCCAAAACATTTTGAGGTGACTTTCAACAAAGGACAAAGACATTAATAAGACACAGAAGCAAACAGTGAGTCCTAAGTGAAGAACGTTAACATTAGCTAGGAAATGCATAGGACCCCTTCTCTGGCTGGGGGGCTAGGCTGCCAGAGTTGGCAGACAAAACACAAAAGGGGGTGGAGGTCTCATCCTCCAAAGTACACAGACGATTAGGTCACTCCCCTGAAAACTGTTCAATAACCTCTTCGGATCAAACCAAACTTTGCACATGCTAGGCACCTGTTTTACCACTGGACTACTCTAAAATCTCAAAAAAAATTTTTTTTCTTTTGGAACTGTTTCTTGTTACATAGCCCAGCCTGGCCTTCAACTTGTAGCCATTCTCTTGCCTCAGCCTACTGGAATTATGGATGAGTTAACACCTGGCTTAAAAGTCAGGCCCCACAAGGCCTCCGTCTACCTGACCCAAGATTTCCTCTCTAGGACTATCTCCTGGTGCCTACACACCTGCCAGCCCTTCTGCTCTCTGCACCCCCACCCCAGGTGCAGCTACCTTCCCTCCCCTCCCCTCCCCACTGACCACTTGGCCCTCATGGCACCCTCCCCAGGCAGGAAGCCAGGTCACTTGCCACCCATAACTAATCAAGCTCCTAACCCACCCCTCCTCTACTTAAACTGTTAGCCTCTGGGTAGGTGACTGGCTCCTTGGGGCAGGACTGCAGCTCTCTTATACATTTGGGGAAAGGAAGAAACTTGCCAATGTGCTGGGAAATAAAGGCTTGCCATGGGGGCAATCCTCAAGGGAACAGCTCCAAGCACCCTGTGGCTCAGTGGAGAGAGGACCCAAGCCTGACATTTGCTCTCTGTTGGGACCAGTTGGGGATGGGGCCAGAGCCTCAGGAGCCTACAGCAGGCAGCGGGTTACTGTTGCTGCTAAAAGGTAAGAAGCCCAGGGGGGAGTTTTGCCTGCAAAGGCAGGGTCTCCTAGTCCTCACCCAGGGGCAGGCACCGACCAGGCAGCCAAATCTATGGCCTCCCTGCAAGGCTTGAGCAGACAACTTTGGGGTCAGGTAGAACAGGGATGTTCTATGATAGGTAGGCTGGAATGTGGGACTTTGATGCGGCAGGCTTAATTATATGATTTAACCATGACATCTAGAGAAACTTACCCAAAGCTCTTGGAAATATTAACACAGCTACAAAATGTGCACCTGATTTTTCCTATAATGGCCATTAACTGCCATTTATCAGGCCACCTGCTTTAGCTTAAGGGGGATCTACAAAGATGTCAACTGCAGTGTCACATTTTAGGTTTGACAAATCTTAAGAAATGACTTGGAACATCCTGAAAAGTGGCAAAAATTCAGTAGAATTAAAAAATAAAAATACATTAAAAATTTTTTTCATTTATGTATTTGGTACAGGGTCTTGCTACACAGCTCAGACTTGTAGTAATCCTCCTCTCTCAGCCTCTCCAGTGCTGGGATTATAGGCGGGCACCACTATGCCCAGTCTCAGTGGTGGCAAGACAGGAAAAGCATGTGGTACCAGTACTGGGGATTGAGCCTGGGCCCTTGAGCTCGCCAGGGAAGTGCTTAGACCACTGAGCTATCTCTTTGGCCCCTCTGTAGATTTTTTTTAAATTTAATTTTATTTTCTTGTTTCAGAACTTTTGTTTGTTTATTTATTTATTTTTATGGCCGGCTCAGCCTGCCCTGAGGGCAGGGCTGGAGCAGCACGTGGTGCCCGGGATGGTGCCAGAGATCGAACCGCGGTCCCTGCAGCCGCCTAAGCTTTCCTAAGCAGGTGCTTTAGACCACTGAGCCATCCTGCCGGGCCCCTGTAGATTTTTAATTTATGAAACAGAAGGGAGAATTTAGGAGAATGAAAAGTAATACCATGATCACAGACTCTAGAACATCATGTTACAACTCTACTCTATTAGTCAGGCGTGCTGGCATACACTCATAATCCCAGCGCTCTAGAGCTGGCGAGATAGCTCAGTGGACGAAAGGCAAGCACAGACACTGAGGGAGCACAGTTCAATCCCTGGCACTACATGCCATGCCAGCCACACCCCCGGCACATGGTGGTGCACCCCTGCAATCCCAGTACTGGGGAGGCTGAGACAGGAGGATCACTATGAGTCTGAGCTGTGTAGTGAGATCTTTATATCAAAAATAAATAAATAAATAAATAAATAAATAAATAAAATAAAATCCCAGCACTCAGGGAGGCTGGGGTAGGATTGTCACAAGTTCAAGGCCAGTCTGAACTACAAAGTGAGATCCTGCTTTAAAATTTAAATAAAATTAAAAATTTAAGGAAAACATAGCTAGGGACGGAGAGAAGCTGAGGTGAGCACACTCAACCAACAGGAAGTCAGCTCAAAGAGGCTGAGGGCACATGCGGCAGCAGTGGGGGAAGGGGAGGACTAGGGGACTCACCACGTTAAGGTGACTGCATGTTATCACAAACAAGCACTGCAAGCCCACTGGGTTAGGAGTCTAGAGTTTGCTGAACAATGTGAAGCGAAGAAGACCTTATTTAGGCTTTTGTTTTTGGAACCAGGGACTGAACTTTGGGCCTTGCATTTGCCAGGCGGGTGCTTAAGCCACTGAATTATCTCCCAGACCTTATATAGGCTGTTGAGACAGGCACTGTATGTATTCCAGACTGGCCTTCAGCTCACTGTGCTCCTCGTACTTCAGCCTCCTCAGTGTCATGCACATACAACATCACAAAACTACATTTCCAGTAGTCACTGCAAGACCTCCTTTCTCAACCTGCCCCAATCCCCTCCTGGTGGTGGACATACCTGGGCTCCAGGGAACTCAGATGCTACATGGGCGATGTCATGAAAGGTTTCTCCATCGCTGAAGAAGCGCTCGGCAGCGGCTCCTTGCCCCATGAAGTGCACAAAGGCTTCTTCCAGGTCATTCCTTGAGCGCAGAACCGCATGGTCTCGCCCGCTCCTGGGACTCAGGCCCAGTGCCTGCAGGAGCTTCACACCTGAGAGTACCACGTCGACACATGCGTTGACTCTGGGGGAGGAGGATAGAGCACAAGAGACAGGACGTGGATGCAGGGATGGTGGGGAGAGACTTGGGGAACCGCACCAGGCAGAAAATGGCTGTGGTGGCCCACCCACTGGACTGGAAAGGAGTACACATGGCAGAAGGAAAATGACTTTAATGAGACGCAAGAGGATAAGAATACAGGACTCTTTCAGAGTTTGTAGATCTTCCCTAGTTACCAAGGGAGAAGGCAGGGCTTAACATTTCAGACCAAATAGTAACAAAGATGTAACATTTTATTTTTTTTTATTTTTGCAGGACCAGGGTTCAAACTCATGACCTTGCACTTGCCAGGCAGGCACTTGTGCCACAGAGCGATCTCCCCAGCCCCCAAAGATGTAACATTTTAGCCAGGCATGGTGGTGCTTGGTTGCTTGCTTGCAATCCCCATACTGGGTATGCTAAGGTTCCTTGTGAGCCTGGGCTACATAATAAATTTACCTTTGGTTGTGTGTGTGTGTGTGTGTGTGTGTGTGTGTGTGTGTGTGTGTGTGTGTGTGTTCAGGACCTTGTGCTTACCAGGCAGGTGCTATGCCCCTAAGCTATATCCCCAGCCCCATAGTGAGTTTTAAGGCCAGCCAAAATTATATAGAGACTCTGCCTTTAAAAAAAACTGACAATCGGCCGGGCGTGGTGGCTCACGCCTGTAATCCCAGCACTTGGGAGGCTGAGGCAGGAGGATCACTGCGAGTTCGAGACCAGCCTGGGCTACAAAAGTGA